>JACMIG010000138.1:31255-44276 GCA_014805385.1 Levipalatum texanum
CAGTACGCGAATTAAATGTGGGTTCATTCCGGGGGGCCCGTTGGTGGCCCATTTTTGCTCCAATCCCCAATCCCTCTCACCCCCCCCCCCCGTCCCTGCCCGGTCCAATCCAAGCTATTCATGTTCCCTTCTCGCATGCATCCGATTGACCTTGCAACGGTTTCCGCCCGCCGGTGTCTCCTCTCCCTCTCCCTCCTCTCCCCCTTCAGACTGGATTACCCATGGATGAGCCCTCCAGCTACCCCCGAAAATTATACACCTTTCCTAGCAGGGTGAGGGAAAAAGTGCTCGCGGCACCTGCCCTCGTCCTATATGGGTCATTGAAGGTCTAAAGGCCGAGGGAACAGTATTATTGTGAGGCTGAATTCAGAGAAACTTTACAATTCACACTATTTTAAGGACATGTAAGAATTTCCGTTTGTAGAAAATATTTGTTCAAAGGAAATGCATTTCCCTTGCTATGAGAGCGTTAAAATGAGTTTATCAAAGAGGGCGAAACCCATGGAGTATCGCTCCAACAAAGGCAACCTTGGCTGGGGGACCACCCTCAGAAGAACACCGCCTTCTCCCCTATCAAGAGGAGTGATGGAGCGCGACGGAATGGATCGACTACACACAAAGGAACGACCTCCTATCTGTCCATTGGGGGAGCCACGGGGTTTATTGTGGAGCTGGAAAACAAGCTGTTCGCTTTCGCGGTAATGTTGAAGGCATCTTGCCCCAAGGTTGAAGAAGGAATAGATTTGAGGAACTTGATCATGTTCCGGGATAGTCTCAGGTAGGTCATGGATACGCTTCGCCTGGCAACCTTCCCCAAAGTTTTTGTAAAATTTTACTCGATTCAAAACTCCTTGTCACTGCTCCATTCATTTTCAGACAAATAAAGAGAAAGCAACTTCAAACACGCGTACACTCTGTCGAACTTCTACAAGATTGCATTATAAACAGACGGTTCGGGTTCATTTCAGCGAACCAGTCCAACAAGAACAATTCAAACTTCCGCCCAGAACTCAACTCGGGTAAGGCGCCAGTCAAAGAGAGAGGAAGAGATTGACAGGGCGATAATAATCATGGCCATGTACCAGGGAAGTAGGCCGCCTCCTACAATTAGGTATCCTTCCCACAGAAGATAGGGGGAAGCTTCCGTGGGAACGGGTATCTCCTGGACTGTCTGGCGCTGGAGAAGATTGGCTGCGCTTTTTTGAGGCGGAGAAAGACAACGAGAGAAAAAACTAAATAGCCTGGGCATTAGTCTTCAGCAATTGTTGCACTCGTGAAGATCTCATTTGCTTGATGACAAAGGTAACACAACGTTTTGGATCTTTACGCCTCGTGTCTGAGCCTATCACTTCACCTTCGGTGGTATCATAGGAACGCGAGATCCGAGACGCCTACGGATCTTCTACACCCAACATCAGTCTGAAACTGCGACAAGAGTGTTGTCATTGTGTCTGGGGTATTACGAGTTCGGTTCCATGTTGTGGTGGGATATTTTTCCCCGGAAGAAGGAATCCCTTCCGGCACGGCCAAACCACCGTCCATTCCAAGCCGATTTGCCCAGAATTACTACTAGCTACTTTTCTTCTCACGCCTCCTGAAACTGTTCCATTTTGTGTCCTTCCAAAAGTTTGCTGAAGTCAACCCTTGACTTCTGACGTATGTAGTGGTCTCATTGGAACAGAGTCTCCGCGTGACAACGAGCGAGGCATTCGAGTATTTTGGAGCCCCTGAGAATTTCTACCTTCGCCGAAGCGAGAGAGTGGAGTAGGAGGGTACGGCGTTTCATTTGGACACTTGAATTAACTCCAAATTGCGCACGCTAACGAGTCTTATTGGGAGGGGTTTCTAGTCTTGTTGATTTCGGAGCGCTCTATTTTGGATTTGTGCATATTTACTCTAAGCATGTGCATTATTGCTCGGATCTGTACCAGCTTTTCTAGACTATGCCGGACGCAGAGCATGCGACCATCGCCGAATCAGCTATAACATATTCGTGCATGGCGCTGGCTACAGTTACTATGCCAATTTATTTAATGGTTGTTATTGTCCTGTTCACGAATCGAAAGCGATCCGATATGAGCAGCTTCTTCTTCCAGGTCTATTTGGTGAGTTTCTTTTGCGAAGATCGTGCAATTGTAATGCACACTAGCGACTTTTTTTATGGAAATAAGAAATTGATGTTGTTTACCACAAGACGGATACGTATGCTCTGACAGGACGACGTTTTCAAATCGAGTATCTAGAAAACTTAAATTTTTAAATTAAAATTCAGATCGGCGGCTGTATTGACATAACGTCTGTGATAAATAATTACATCGGAAGTGTTTTCCCTTCTAGATGTTGGTTCCTTGAGTGGTACTTGGCGACTCCGTTGACTGGACAGGTACAGTGTCTTCAACAGGACGACGTGTTTAAAATAGGCTTGACAAACGTCGACCGCACCCTTTGCAGCTCTACCTATTCTTCGGGTATTTCACTCGTAGTGCACAGGGCGGAACAGTTCTCCTGCTCGCAGTGAGCAGAACCATGGCAGTGATGCAGCCCGTCAAGTTCGGCACCGATGTGGGTTTAGAGGATTATTTGAAGCATATTCGCGCGGTCAAGGCCCCTCAAAATAATTTTGTTCCCACGAATGAAACTTTGACCGCGTTTCCCCAGTTCTAAGGCACGTGAGCTCCCTCGTGGGTTCGCTATATGATGTCAAGCGACTACTGGAGTCAACAATATTGTCACGGAAGTACGCAACAGCATTCCCCATAGAGAAAAATTTTACAGCTCAAGCAGAAGCAAAATTAGTATCCTGGATTAGTAAACATCTTCGTATGAAGGTTAAAATAAGCTTCAGTAATAACCGTTCGACGATGTTTCGTAGATCACTCATTCAGTTCTGGAGAGGTCGCGTAGCTCGCTTCGCCAACTTTTTCCACCTCGCTCCGGGAATTGGACTCGGGATCGCCCTCATATCCACAGATTACTACTGGGCACGCAAGGATGATGGAGGGTGGTACATACAGGTATTGTTGAGATTTTGGGAATTCGACGAATGTAAACCTTACACAGCTCAACATCATTTCAGCATTTCTAGAATAAACAAACAACAGATCTTGAGCTAATTCAGTTCGTCGACGAGCATTACCGTGATCGCATCTTCATGGGATCAGCGGCGCTGCAATTCTGCTTCTTCATAACCATCATTGCTAATTATGTGACGCTACTCATCGTCTTTCGCTGCAAGTACAGAATGGTACATATTTTCGGTATTCTGTGCTAAACGCAGTAACATCATATAAGAGGAGGTCAATTAAATCCTTTGTGAAATAACAAGTGTGTATCGTGAACTGCGAAAGATAACGTAAAACGAGAGACGCAGAGATGGAGAGGAGCAGAGTCTGAATTTCTCTGCTCCTCTCCTCTGCGTCTCTCTTTTTATGTTATCTTTCGCGGTTCACGATACACACTTGTTATTTACACAAATTGCATCAGCATCGCTTCAATCCCGGACAATAGTAATGCGTATCTTCCAGGCGCTCGAGCATAAGCAGCTCGGGTCGCTCGCCAAGGAGAAGCAGCGACAGGAGGGGAGGTTACTCTATATTTCGGTGGCAATTTGCGGCCTCGAAGTGATTAGTTTCCTTTCCAGCGCCTACACTCTCGTTATCGATATAACGGTTCGATTATTGATTTGTTAATCACCTACTTTTGGTCTTTGATCTTTACAGCTCACCACGGGTACCTTCTACCTAGTACAGAATAGCACTAATGCAATCTACGGCTGCACACCAGCATATCTGCTTCTAATATTTTCGACGCCATTCAGAAGGAGATTCTTGGCTTTTTTGGGGTTAGTTCTCTTGGCGACGTATATCAAACGTCGTTTAAGAGTCGGTCCTGTCCGAAAGAACACGATCTCCGTTGTGTCACTTTTGGAACGACCCAGTGTGCCCGCGACTCAAGAGCTGCCATCTCCGCGGAAGCCTCTGACGAGGCAGAATGCACGCGTTACTTTGATCTAGTTCTCGTGCAATTTAGTTTGACTAGTGGTCTCTTTATTACAAGGAACACAATCTTTTCGGCGAGTATGATTACACAAACTGCTGGGTTAATCTTAATAAAATTCTATGAAAAGATAGAATGTGTGCCAGGAATCTATAACGAGTCAGTATGCATTTTCATTCGAAATGATTGCGTTGGGTTCGGCGCCGGCTCATTAACTCCTGCAATGACTCAGTATTTGGGTTGGCTTAAGGGAGACGAATGCCTCCCTCAAATTTCCTGACAGACGGCGGCTAAAGGGACTCCCTTTAGCGACGTCGCAAAAGGGAGGCCTCCGTTTAGCAGCCGCACAGGGGGGTTAGCCCCAGCCAAGCGGAGGCAGGTCCAATGTAATCGATGGATCAGGCGCGAAAATAGATAGTCCGGGTCGCGACAAGTGTTTCGCCACTACTGTACAGCCTTTAGAGTAGCCGGAATCCGGAATAAGCCGGAAGCCTGCAGCCGTCTGTCTGGAAGTTTCAAGGAGGCGACTATCTTCGCCTCTCAGCGTCTCTGCACCCTCCCTGTCCTCTACAGATCTCACTTCTCCCCTCCTCCCGGGGGCGCAAAAGCGACCCTCGCGCTTGCGAGATGCGCGATGTGCAATTTTTGGGGCCAACGGCTACTGTAGCGATGTGATACAAATGCGCCGGGTTGGCCAAGGAAGAGAAATTGCGCGAATCGAGGGGCAGATGCGCGCAATTCTTCTCCCCTTGTCAACCCGGCGCGTTTGTATCACAGCGCCACTGTAGCCGTTTGCCCCAAAAATTGTACCGCGCATCTCGCAAGCGCGGGGGTCGCTTCGCGCCTCCCTTACACAAACCGCAGTAGCTTAGGCGGAACATTTTTTGTCAATGTTGTGGACCTTGATAATAGCTAATGATAGACTCATACCTTCCGTTCCTTACATTCGTAGACTAGACGATGCATCACTCCTGGCATTCTAATATGGCCGGGACTCAACTGAAGGGAACAATTCTATTTACACATCTCGACAAGGCATGGGATAGATTCAAGCTGTAGCGAAACAACAAACCTCGACGTGGACAGGTTTCGGAGCTTGTCCTGTGTGTTGAACGTGCGTTGCATTACCATCGAAATGCTGGGGAATTCCTTGCGCGTTAACCACGAACACCGCATCACGCACGACAACGTCTCTGAACTCTCTGCCTCCTGGCTGACGTTCAGAAGTTAGATACAAATTTGAGTTTTTACGAACCGAATCAGTGACGTTAGTTGCATTATACGGCCCGTTCAGAGTGACAACCTTTTCTCCATTATCTTTTACTCTTATTACATGTCCGTGGGGGCTGTTTTCGTTGTTTCTGAAATTTAATGTAGAACGAAAAATTGATTCAAACTAACGCAACATGTTGAAGGCGCCCTTCAAGAATGGACCCTTCAAGATTAATGACAGTGTTCTTTGTGACGGGATAGTCCCTCGAATTTGTCGCAACGCTCACTGCATCCCTTGATGCAATTGGTTTACCCTCGCCATCGACCCTGAAAAACGATAACAGCTTCGAGATTGCAGCCGAAGCAGACTGAAGAGTTGGAGCGGAGTGTTTCGCAGCACTTGTCGAAAGCTCTCCCGAACTCCTAGCAAACACTACTTCACTGAGTTCCGGATCCTTGACCATCTTGATTGTCTTCTGGTTGCCCCTGTGCCAACACTGTTGAATACGAGGAGTGGCTGGATTTAGGGCTCGTGATCTACCGTTTCAGGCCGTGTCAAAGGTGCATGAAACAGTAAAACAAGAGCGCGCAAGGCGTGAGTATGGTGCGAATGGGAGATCACGATACGTTTCGCGACTGCCTGTCTCGTGGCGGTTCTTTTGAAGTGTTTCATCGAATATTTGCCGATCAACGTCTTGACGCGAGGAGGCGAAATTAGCCAACGTATTCTCTTGCTCCTGTATAGTATTCGCCTTATACAATTATTGTCCACATGGGCTCTAACCGTTCTGTAGATGTCCCCTGCTGTCTGGATGTCGCAGAGTGCGTTAGTAAAGAATAGCACGGAGCTTGTGAATTGGACCACTTCGAGGACCGTAATTTCCTCACCGTTTGCAAACTTCTGGACCAAGTTGACTTCTGACATGTGCATTGTCTAGACACGAGATAAAATTGATATTCGAGAAAATGTATTTCGGGCCCGAAATTTCGCGCTCAATCGCTTCCAAAGATGTCTGTGTAATTTTTTTTTCATTCTCCAAATGAGTTTTCCTACGAAAAAATTAGAGTAACTTTTTATGCCTTCATCCCCTATCACTGTACTTGGCGAATCCAGGTCTGCCAAGGCGAATGTGTCACATAGGTAACAGTGTTAGCCCCAGCTGTTTATGGGCCGGAATATTGCTCCTACTCCTCGTTCAAGCATCTCAGATGGTGGGGCAGTACCATTTATCAAGATGGAGGCACCGCTGATGCCCATGTTTCCAAAGATGGCGATGTTGCTGAACACCTTGGCAGTGGTCCCGAGAGTCCGGCTTGTTGCTGCCATACGTGTTGCGTACTGCAAAATTATTGAGTAGGAATGTGAATATGCCGTTTAGTTTCCCTGAGAAATAAGCGTCTCGAAATGCGAGTACTATCTGCGAACAGAACATGTTCCGCGACCCTGTGGGTTCTGCACAATAAAGCGCGTTTTACCCAAGGGGGAGTGTTACAGGTAAAATCCAAACGCAAAAAGGAACAGCTTTCTTAATTCTCGGTTTACCGTTACAGCTCCCGTTGACCCAAGCGAAAACGCTGCACCGGCGATGGAAAGCCAGTTGAAGAATGCATCCTTGTTCACGAACGGATTCACCGATTCACCATGTGTTCCTCTAGAAATTCAACAAGATATATTGGAATAACTGTTCTGAACAAGGGAGTATGTAAACTTATGGAGGAAAATCGAAACTAGTGTAGGTGTGAACCAGCACGAAAAATGTTTTTTTTTCTCTGAACGTGTTCTGTGGTAATCTCAAAGTTTGTTCGTATGCACAGCACAAAGTTCGAATAGAGCGAGTTTAAAAATGGCCTTCTCTAATATGATGTGAGGTTGCCTTTTCCCCGTAGGCGGTCTCAAAATGTGACAATTAGCGTAGATTTTTTGATTGCCACCGCTCCCTAGACGCCGATAAGCAAAAATTGAGAATCTTTTCGATGTATTGATTTAGAATGCACATTCTCTCGTTTCACATGACCAACTTTTGTCCTCGAATTTTCCAATAGGGTTTTGGTAAAGGCAGATGTCCTTTGCCAACCCTACTCTCCATAGTAGTTAGAACCTGTCAACGAGCTTGTAAGTCGAACGAACAGCTCCATAGACTCCAACAACCGACGCTGAAAATTACATTCTTGAAGCAAATGCGAACGCTTTGATTAATTAATTGAGATATTGAATACTTGGCCGTATTCCTTAAATTACGCTCAAGACCATTTTCCAGGTCTGAATTTTGAGAAAATGCCCAATGTATACGAATTTGGTGTCTATCGATTTTGAATAACGTGGAATGAATTTTGCATATAATTTCAAAGAAACATATGTGGGACATGTTTTGTCACATTATTGACATGTTATTCGCGTTAACTATAGAAGGAGAACGAGCACCGTATCCATGAAAAACTGTGGCCATTGTGCTCGAAATGCGATTTTGCCCTGAGTATGTGTGCACTTTCGCCTGTCTCTGGTTTAGACTTCCATAATGAATGTACTCAGGGAAGTTGCTCCGACTGTTTCTTAAAGAAGGACTCCGGGCACTTTTCGATTTTTCGTTTTCATTTGCATCTGATAGTGCTCGAAAAATGCTGTCGAATGATATATGTAGAAACCAACCACCATGGAGGATTCCTTGATTTTTAAAGAGCAAAATTGCTTATTAGGTTTTTGGCAATGTGTCAAAATTGTTATTCGCGTAATTTGAACGTTTTATTACATTTCTGCAGTTTCGGGCTAAGTTTTCGAGTTTTTAAAAAAAATAATCTAATAAAAAAATCACAAAACATTTCGCTAATCATCGCGAAAAACGCGATTTATCACATTTGGCACCGTGCCAGACTTCATTTTATTTGGTCCCGCAACGTTCGGGATTGAACTTCATTGAACTTGGCATGGTGCAAAGTTTCGCTTATTAGAAAAGCAAATTTCGAAATATGATTTTGGTATCATTTGACAGCTTTTTTCGAGCTCTTTCGACTAAACTACTAAAAAGAGGGGTCGAAAAGTGCCCGGAGTCCTTCTTTAAAGAAGGGACTGGAAGGAACTTCATTTTGAGCTTTCCACGATTCCTTTTCTCGGGGTATTTCAAACTGAAATTGCGGCGCTCGAAAGATCGGTCCATTCCGCTCCGATAATAAATGGTGTGCGCAGGGATTTCAGACAATACCGTACCATAATACAATTATGATATGTTTTAACAATTCGTGACACCATAGGTAAATTGGAAAGGATCTGAAAAATATTCTTTTTCTGTTTTCCGGAATAAAAGGCTTTAAAGTGCTGGAAACATTTTTCCACAATATTTCAGAAAAAAGGGAAGCGGAAAGCATCCGCCGAAAATAAGCAGAGGGAGATTTTACCCGTGATGATAGTCGCAATCCCTAGAGGGGGGAAGACGAAGCAGGCGGCTGACATGCCGAGCGACGCCACGCCACCGACCGTGGCCACTGCATCGCCGACATCTGCCGCTATGTGGGACGTGCGCTGCATCGCCAATTTTTTTAATTGTAAAGAGGCAATCTTATATGAAGCTCAGGTGACTTGGTCCCAGCCGCCCAAGATGATCCTAGCCACTTGACGCTTTAAAGGAGCCGACCCACGAAAAAATTTTATTGGCTTATCTGAAAGAGCGTGAAAAATGGACTCTGGTTCTCGCC
Organism: Levipalatum texanum; assembly: GCA_014805385.1. Classification (NCBI taxonomy): domain Eukaryota; kingdom Metazoa; phylum Nematoda; class Chromadorea; order Rhabditida; family Diplogasteridae; genus Levipalatum; species Levipalatum texanum. Next base: position 40,151 of record JACMIG010000138.1, read on the forward strand.
CAACTATCCCCTACAACTGAATGAAACTGCTTGTCAACCCGATCTTGCATGAGGATTATAATGTTCCCGATCCCAGTACAAAATTACAATATAGAAATGACGACCCAAACAGCCTGCAGGCCGGGTCTTGTATGTGGATTATAATGGCCCTGATACGAGTAAAAAATGCACTATTGAAATTGGCGAGAAGTCATTCAGTGTCGGCTAAACAAATCATCGCAATTTTTGATTGACGGAAAATGTCGGCCTTCCTGAACATTTTCTAGCCTACACTAAAAGTCTGCATAAAAAGTTGAAACTGTATATTCAGTGTAGTTTTGAATGGGATAAAAAGATAAAAAAAATTAGATATAGATAGATCACGAATATCCTGTCAATGGCGGACATTTTCTAACCAAGAAAATATTCTTGCACATATTAAAGCGAAAAATCTCAAATTCGACATTTGGATCTTTGCCCTTGCCCAACCGTTACAGTATTCCACCCACTCTATTTCGTATATATCGTACACAGAGGTTAAAGCGGAACAAAATTGAAAAAAATTGAAAAATTTCAATTTTTGTATAAGTTTTAACGAAACTCGCTAAAACGTGGACCGAGGAGGAATCCAAAGATACCATTCTAAAGATACCAGAAATTTTGCGTCTGATGTGATGCTTGCGGGACTCCAAACTTAGAGGGCTGGAAACTTGGCACGGTGCCAAAAAATCTTGGCAAGTCACCAGGTACTCTAAATGTTTCGAACAGCAAGTGGCTAGGATCAACATGGGTGCTGGGACCTGGGTGTTCGGACCCCTTCTGGAGGTCGGATGTGAATGTCAACAATTTTCAAAGTATGAAACTTTGTCACGGCTGTTCCGCATACCGCATAAACACGATTTCTATTTATATGTAAAAGAAGTTATTATTCTCGCCTAAAATAATTGGAAAAACGAACCCAATCTGCGGATTCGATGAAGTCAATTAGGCACGAGCCATCCGCTTGACGAACATACTTTCCTTCTCGCGGAACACACATCATGCAACGTGGAAGCTTGTTGTTCTTTCTGAAGTCCTCCCAGTCTTCATATCAGCGACCTATAATAGTTGCTGTAATCAATAAACGCGGAAAGTTGTCGTAATCCAGTCAGCTCAGGTCGTGGCACGCAAGTTCTTCACAAGTATTTTAGGGAGTTCGCAAAATTGTGTCATTTAAATGGCTCGTTAAAGAAGGACCAGCATCAAATTAGATCGTCTGGTATTCTGAAGTAGGCAAAGTAATAAAAAGAAATTTTAATAGATCACGAATAGCTCCAATATACTCCTTGTCAACTGCGCGGTAAGCGGGACATACAGTATGTACTCAGTTTGCGACGCCCGAACCTTGTCTACCTCACAAGTCTACTCGTAGATCAAAGTTGCTGCCGTTCCATCTTTAAACAACTTGTAAACAACTTGAAGATGGTAACAGGCGCCTTATACTTACTAGCTACCTGTTTGTCGTGCTTGTGAATAATCTGTGAATGATCAACTTGTTTACAAGATGTGATTCCATTTTACCGCCAAGGATCTGGATTACATGAACTTTTAAGAATTGTGTCAAGAAGTTCTTGCGCCCTGCCAAGCAAGCTTGCAAAAAACTAGTGTGTAACTTGGCTTGGCTCCCTCGATTGCGATTTGAAAGAGTACCGTTTGTTTCGATGAAAAATAGGTTGTCGTCAACGTGAAGTCGAATAAGGGGCATCTGAATGATAATGCACATGTCGAAGATATTGCCTATCGGTCCAAAATGAAATATATGCCCAGCCTACCATATTTACAGCATATTTGTAGTGGAAAGCAATGAAAATGAATGCAATCTGAAACATAGGTCGAGGGTTTTCGAGAATAGGAGACCTAAATACCTTGATGCGATGCTTCTCAGTTCAGAGAATCTATTTTGCATTTTTGTAGCGGACGCCTGGAACTCTTTCCATGTCCATTTGTGAGGCTCTGAAATCAATTAGAAGGTCTGAAATGTGAGTAAGGGAAATGCTCGATTGCCCTAAAAATAAGGCGTTTTCACCTGCTGAAGGTTGCTGTTCCTTGGAAGGCATCAGTATCGATATAACAGCGCGGCAAAAGAGATATTCGAGAGCTTCTGAAAAGCTTTCCAAGGTGATGTACTGTCGGTCGCAAGGAGCATTCGAATTCCCACGGCACAAATGACGTATTATCACCGTTAAAGAAGGTCTGGCAGCCACTTCTTGGAAAAATGCCTATCTTAATGGAGTGCATTTGTCCAGACATCGACGTATTGAAATGTCTGCATTTCCATACGTCGACTGCTGGAGAAATGCACTCCATTAAGATTGGCATTTTGCCAAGAAGTGGCTGCCAGACCTTCTTTAATATATGTCGCCAAATGATGTTTACTAGTATATTGAACATGATCGAGTAATAAGGAGAACAAAAGGTAGAGCAAGAACGACAAGAAAAGTAGGTTATTGGTATTATCCGTTGGTACTAGAAGGTACGGATGCCCGGCAATATATATGTATATGGTGGTAGAACAATGGAGTAAGAATTCTGCGAGGCAACCGAAACGTAGAGACGGAGCTCAATGTCAGTCTAATGTAAGAAGTAAACAATATGGAGCTCCGTTTCTTTGCAGACTGTCACATTACACCCCCCTGATATACAGGCTGGCGCTCTCGTGACGGCACCTTATCTATCGATAAGGAATTTGCAGCTTGATGTGGGGGCGGCGGAGCGGCGATAAAGATAATAGATTGAATTTTGAACTGTTTCGAGGGTTGTACCCTCTCTTTTCCCTCGAGCCATATGGTGCTCTCTGCAAACCAGAGAAACAGACGAACGATCATGCATCAAACCAGCATTCCTCCTGCCGTCATAACGATGACTTGTCAACAGATGAACACGGTTAGTATAATAGTCGGGTCCATTCGGCATCCATCACTGTGGCAGAGAAGATGCCTATTGCTCCGATAACTTGTACCCAATATCGGCTGACTAACTGAAACTGCGGGAAAAAGAAACTTCATTCTTATTAATTAATCATGACAATGTTTCACGACGTGATAATCAGCCTTCGCGCGGTCTTTTCTACCACGGAAAGTTCGAACAAGGGATTTCGGCGTCGTTCGAAGAATGTCGAAGATAAATGGCGAAATTGTACAGCTCACAGATGATCAGGAGTAAATCCGCGCTAAAATGGGCACCATAACATTCATACGACGACTTTTTCCACACAACTCCTTCAGTTCTGGCGGCGTCGCGTAGCTCGCTTCGCCAACTTTTTACACCTAGCACCAGGAATTAGACTCGGGACCGCCCTCGTGTCCACCCAGTACTACTGGGCACTCAGGGATGATGGAGGGTGGTACATACAGGTATTTTTCAGATTTAGGGAAAAATCTTGAGTAACTTCTTCATAACCATCATAGCCGATTATGTGACGCTTCTCATCGTCTTTCGATGCAAGTACAAATTCCCTACCTCTATACATATGCTAAGACCCATACGTCTGTCGGTGTGTGTGTCCGTCCGTCGGTCACGTTGTGCTGCATGTAAGTGCTACCGTAACCCGAAATTCCGTTCGAGACCAAATAATTCCGGAATTCCTTCAATCGCACCGATTTTGATGTCAATCGATTTGGAATATTATTACAAGAATTATGCAAATAATATTATCGTGTTTTGACATGTTTTGAAGTGCATTTACGCGCTAAAATGACGTATTTCACGGAATATTCGCCAAATATCACCAATATGGCTATATTTGGTACCAATCGGCTTGAAATGATGCGGAAAGAATTAATTAAGCAATTTTAACGTGTTTTGACGTGTTTTAATGCGCATTTACGCGCTAAAATGCCGTATTTCACCGAATATTCGTTGAATATCACTAATATGGGCGAATTTGGTGTTATTCAACTCGAAATGATGTCGCATGAATTATATAAATAATATTATCGTGTTTTGACATGTTTTGAAGTGTTTTTGCGCGCTAAAATGCTGTATTTCACCGAATATTCGATAAATATCACCAATATGCCCGAATTTGGTGTTATTCGACTCGGAATGATGTCGCATGAATTATATAAATAATATTATCGTGTTTTGACATGTTTTGAAGTGTTTTTGC
>JACMIG010000139.1:1535-26032 GCA_014805385.1 Levipalatum texanum
CGTAAAGAATAGTTAAAAAGGATGACAGACGATATTTTGCTTTCAGCATCACGTGTCAATTAAGATCATTGATCGAACGAGTGTATTTATTGTGCGAATCCATGATGCCAGTCGCGTATTTGGATAAGCCAGTGTTATTTATTACCTTTACTATATTTGAGCAACGAGGTCTGTTTCAAAATCTCACAACGCATGCTCACCACAGATCAGGAAAACAGTGGTAGATAAATACTCGACTGTAATATAGAGGTCGTATGGAAGTTCGATTCCTTAGTTTTTCACGCTGACGTCGTTCCTGACGTCGTCGCCGAGGTGATTGCAGAGGTCGTTTTACCTTGGGTGGTCGGAAAGTGTTCCAAGTGTACGTTTGTGAGTGAGCGAAGTAGCTGATCGCTAAGATGAGGAGTGGCGTCTGGGGGTCATTGCGCAAGTCATAGCCGATGTCGTCGAAAACGAGACACATTTTGTAAAGGCAGCGGTGATGTTGAGCCCGCTGTCATTTTCAACAGTAGATGTCATCATCAGTATATGATACGTCATAGCCTGCTAGAATTGACCGCATCTTCCATCCACGTGATGATGACCAACTTCACCATCCATCTTATCATCCTCCAGCAAAATGTTTCCTACAGTTTCTAGCGACATTGGCTGCTAAATCAACGATGTCCTTCATAACCACCTCCTTGATGATCGCTGAGCACGCCATCAAGCTTGACAATTATTGTTGGCCTGTAGCAAAATGTGTTCAGCTGTTTCGGACGACCTTTAGGGTCATCGAGGAGGTCGTAGCTAAAGAAAAAAGAAGAGATAATGTAAAGAATAGTTAAAAAGGATGACAGACGATATTTTGCTTTCAGCATCACGTGTCAATTAAGATCATTGATCGAACGAGTGTATTTATTGTGCGAATCCATGATGCCAGTCGCGTATTTGGATAAGCCAGTGTTATTTATTACCTTTGACTATATTTGAGCAACGAGGTCTGTTTCAAAATCTCACAACGCATGCTCACCACAGATCAGGAAAACAGTGGTAGATAAATACTCGACTGTAATATAGAGGTCGTATGGAAGTTCGATTCCTTAGTTTTTCACGCTGACGTCGTTCCTGACGTCGTCGCTGAGGTGATTGCAGAGGTCGTTTTACCTTGGGTGGTCGGAAAGTGTTCCAAGTGTACGTTTGTGAGTGAGCGAAGTAGCTGATCGCTAAGATGAGGAGTGGCGTCTGGGGGTCATTGCGCAAGTCATAGCCGATGTCGTCGAAAACGAGACACATTTTGTAAAGGCAGCGGTGATGTTGAGCCCGCTGTCATTTTCAACAGTAGATGTCATCATCAGTATATGATACGTCATAGCCTGCTAGAATTGACCGCATCTTCCATCCACGTGATGATGACCAACTTCACCATCCATCTTATCATCCTCCAGCAAAATGTTTCCTACAGTTTCTAGCGACATTGGCTGCTAAATCAACGATGTCCTTCATAACCACCTCCTTGATGACCGCTGAGCACGCCATCAAGCTTGACAATTATTGTTGGCCTGTAGCAAAATGTGTTCAGCTGTTTCGGACGACCTTTAGGGTCATCGAGGAGGTCGTAGCGGAAGTCGTTAGAAACGATTTACGACGGGCGTCCACCCCATCACGCTCAACATCATCGCTAGTCATAGAAGGACACTAGGAAAACTCACCGACCTCATTAGGTCGTCAAGAAGGTGGTCACGGGACTGTTCATGGAGCGCTCGTCATGAGGGTAAACCCAGAGCTCTTCAGAGCTTTGATAGAACCTCGGCCAGCTTTCTAAGGACTCCTAAATATCCAAAGAATCTCTAGAGTAAAATTGAGCCGTTCGTTCTTTTCCCCTCCAGAATCCCGAACATTTTCGCATTCGACCGCCTCCAATTTTTAAAGGCCATATTGTAAGTTGTATATGTGAGCAGAAGCTTTTAGAGAGCGACAAGTGCTTGACCAATACGCATTGCTGTCAAAGAATTTCACCAGCTCCTAGAAAAAGGACGGAGGGAATTACTCTGTCGAAGATGCGCATCACCTTGGACATCTCCATGCTTTCTCACTTTCGATAGCTCACCACCTCCTTTGAACAATTTAATCCTTTGCGAAGTCAAATCCGACATCGACGGGTGCTTTGAATTCCACTTCCGCGGCTTCTATCAGCTTGGTCATTGACGTCAATGGCGAATACTTCAATTGATCACTCCAATTTCCTCTTGAGATACATGACGAAGTCTCTGCATGCAGACGCCTTTAAAATAATATTCAAGCAAACCGACCAACAGGAATCGCAAGTACTTGTGTCTGATCTGCAAAGGAAGTACCGCTGGTCTGAGTGACTCCACATGATGCTGATGTTACCCATTAAAACTCTATACACGAAATGTGAAAATGTGACTTCTGACTCAGAAGTAATGTTTTCGTGTCCATCTGAACTGTTTCCTTGGTGTGCCTTCTTCTGATACTGCATAGGGTAGTACTACTTGGCGAACCGGTACGTTGTGAAAAGTTATGCTCTCCCGTGAGTGAAGCTCAAGAGGAGTAATTCTCGTAATTCGGTAGGTCAGGGCCATCACCCTCAGATGGGCGACTTAAAAGGGGAGCGAGTGGCAGTGGGTGGAAGTAGTACAAGGGCATGACTCCCACTGTCAAGTGGCGGAAGCTGAGCCAAGTCTCTTTTCACCCTTTTGTAGCTCGCGCCTCGATCGCGTGGGGGCGGCTAATGGCACTGCGACCTTGTCCCCCATTCCATTGGCATATACAGGAAGCTCAGTTACTTAGTGCCCCCTTCCCCTTCCAATTGTGGCTGTCACCCTCCTCACTCTTTATTCTTCTGCTTCCGTTCCCTCCTCTGTCTGCCCTACTCATCCCTCTGTCTATCCTGAATGGCAAACCAGACACGGTAATGGAGGGAGGATACTCAGATCTGTTTATGTACCCTTGCGTAATGGTGGTCAATCCTGATGAGAGGCTCGTGGTTTGGCCATCGAGCCTGCGGATGGACGACCGGTCCGACGGGTTTTTGCCCCCTTGGAGCAGATCACGTGCCCTCCTCCCCCATCCCTCCGAACACTCGAGTACAGGCTTCATTAGACACCCGACGCGTGCGGTCCCTTTTGCGACCTCCATTGTAGATCATGAAGACCCTCGTCCTCTTCCTCCTTCTCCTTCATCCCCTCGCAGCTGCAAAGGAAAAGGTCTGTTCTCCTTCCGATTCATCGCCTTGAACAGTCTGTACTTGGTGTTCAGAAATGCGGCAAACCCGACAATTACGCCACTCTGCCGGTATTCGCCCGCGAGGAGCTGGATGCGATTTGGTGAGTGTTCTCAAGAGCGTTCCTGTACTGTACTGTCGCATGCAGGAAGAATTATGTTCCTGGTGCTTCGTGCCAGAAGGAACTCGATCTCTCGGACGAGATATTCTCCGTCCTCGATGAATTTGGATCCGATCTCGAAGCAGAAGATAGCGTAATAGCCACAACATAGATCTAGCAAACTGATCTTATTCAGACCCTTTCTAATGATTCTGGTGCGAAGGGACCCAAAAGCGAAGAAACTACGAACGCTCCAACTACCGAAGAGCCCACTGAAGCACCTACGGAACCTCCTACCGAGGAACCGACCACTGAAGAACTCCCCACAACAACCGAAGAAGAAGAAGAAGAAGTGCCACGGTAAAACCATTTTCGTGGGGCACTCGGGTTCACTGAGGAGTCGTAAAGATTAATGTGTATATGACGAAGCACAAGATGCTACACGAGTTCTCGATTGAGTAACGATAATGAGGGCACTCAGAGCGCGCGACTCGGGGAGGAAGGCGCTGAGGGCATTCAAGAGCCGGCCCGTGGCGCCCGTCGCAGACAACGACTACTACGACTACCACGATCCCCCACCCACGCAGGGGAAGGTACCCCCAAGGACTGCAATCCGCTCCCATTTCCTCTCTTCAGGTAGCCAAATCCCTCAAGCAGATCGGAAGCCCTGCATTCAAGGACTACGGTGACATTGTCAGATTTTGTGTTCACGATTCGCTGTCCTCTGGTCACGGGGGATTATCATTATGGAATGGGAAATGTAATCAAATGGTGCCTGGCAGTGATAGCGGGGCCGAGTGTCTCCTTCCCTCCTCCCCTCCCTCCCCTCCCCTCCCCCCGTGCCTCCTCTTACACTTATCACCTCCCGTCACCGATTCTCTTTCTGGGAAGAGAGACAAAGTGCATGGCGTCAATTAATCCGATCATGCAACGACTACCATGAGGGATGCATTGCATAGGCAGAGGGAGTGAATTCAGGAGCTCCTGCGGCAGAGGAAGCGAATCAGGGACGAACACAACCCTGCACGGGATAACTTCTTCTCCACTACTAAGAATCCCAGAGATTCCGGAGAGCGTTTCCATTCACGCCGCAATGGTAGCACCTGAAGCTGGAAGGGAGCTTAAACACTTTTCAGGAGCTTCCGCCCAAACCTTCCCTGAGTATGATCTGACGGCAGGGGTAATTCACAGGCTATTTTCAATTCGCAGTTGGACGTCCACTGCTCTTCGTTTACCTTGAGCCATTCTCTTTGTTTATGTTTAGAGTGACAACGGGGACGATTTCAACCTCCACTTCGATACTCCCAATGCTCCTTTCCTCAAAGACGTATCCCCTGGTGTCCGGAAGGAATTCATCAATCTGTGGAGCAACCCCGATCTGCCCTCCGAGGCCTTGCGGGCAGAGAAGGTGGAGGGAACAGAGAGGGGAATGAATGAATGGCCTCAGGTGCACCTCCTCGCCGTTTCCCTTCTCTCCGGAAGACAGCTCGAGGAATACAACAACTGGGCCACGAATCGAAGGAAGGCACTAAAGGTCTCATTTGGCCCCAATTAAGGGATGCCATTCGAGGGGGCGGTGGATGACGTCTGTGTTGAGGCTCGTGAGCAGTCGATGCAACGTCTCTCTCCCAAGGCACGGGGAGCTCTGAGGAGAATTGCAAGGGCGAGGGACGATCCCGTGCCCATCTCTCGCCGTGTACGCAATCCCCCTCCAGTCCCTATCCTATTGGACCACAAAGTACTGCCAGGGGTCGGGCGGCCTCGATTGGGAGGCCGCTTTGTGTTCCTTTTTGAGTAGCGTGACACTCGCAGCCAGGGGGAGGCGTCCTTTGATGAGGGAGGCCGCCAAGGGGAAGAATGTCAGGATGGGCTGCCTGTCCAAATGATCAATGCAGGTGAGGGGAGAACTGATGGCCTTTGCCCGTGGACTGGAGGCTCGGAGGCTGCGGCGGAGCAGGACACGGAGGAGTTGAGTCAGCCGCCAGGCACCCCCAGCACGCCCTCCCAGACAACATTCGAACGATACGATATTCCCTCCTATCACAACAATGCCGGTAGATCACATAAGCACCCTTTAACAAACTCATAGTTCATAGTTGATCTCGCTGCTCCCACAAGATTTGTTCCCCTACTTTTGCATGCAATCTTATCTACAGTTTAAATTCGTCAATGTATGTGCTTCCTAAGACGAAATGAAACAACAATTCGACTCGTTCCCTTGTTGTTGTTTTGAGTGTTGCGTATGGCGCCCAATTTAGAGGCAATTTCGTCACTGTTGCACTTGCATTCATTCGTCCATCTGACGGGCGCCGCGTGCTCTGCATAATCTATCCCCTCTCCCCTCATTCCAGAAGAGTCTCTCAAAGGAATCCTCGATAACGGGAACATCTGGCGCCATGCGCGGGAGAATCGCAGAACGATCGGTCGCTTTTAGACACTCACGCCATATGCCGACCCCTCGACGGCCAACTCTGCGTTCCCTTATTCCAATGCACTCAACACTTTACTCTGCCATGCGGCGGGGGGAGGGGGCAAAAACACAACTGCCAACAGTCGAGAAGTGGATTGGGGTCGGGGGAGGGGATGGAATGAAGCGGGAGGGGCTCTCGCGGTACGCATAAGTGTCATAGTACGGCATTCGTGTGTTCCGACTCTGATCACTGGGCGCATCGTGGGGGCCGGCTGCCCTGTGGTGTGGTTAGGAGTCAGTAGAAGTGATAGTAGAGTAGGAGTGGGGGGGGAGGGATTAAGGGGGCAGTCATGTTCGGTCTCCACTCGCTTCAGTGTCATAGTGCTGGCACGGGGGGCCTCTGACCATGAGCACCGAGCGGGCAGGGAGCGAGCGATGGCTGGTATGGCTGATGACTGACTGGGACGATGGGGGAAGGGCCCCTCCTCCTCCCCCGCGAGAGATTCCCGCCCTTCCGAGACGCAGACACTCAAAGATACGGCCACGGACGCTAGGTACTGATCAATAGACAGCGCCCACGGAGAAGGGCAGAGCGAATTACTTTGGAGGAGAGGGGGGAGGCGGCCCCCCTGCCACGGTGACTGTGCGGCCCGCGCAAGGACGAATGCACTTTCCGCCCCCCCCCCTCCCCGCGGGCCCATGTCTCCCACTGTCATAGTGTACTTTATTAGAGGGAGACGAGGCCACTTCGAATGAAGGAGGAATAGAGGGAGGGGGTGGGATGAGGAAGGCTTGCAACTTGAACTCGGATGTGGTAGGGAAGCTGGATGAAGTCTCCCTTATAAGGGGGGAAGGAGGCGGGTCGCCTTCCCTTGTCCATGAAAAAGAGCTCATCACTGTGGTGTGGGTGTTGAACGGGGAAAGGACAAAGGAAGTGATCGTCCCTCGCCCCTTGCCCTTTGTAACACTGAAAAGACAACTGATGGGGCAAGGACGTGGGAAGGGGAATTACACTGATAATGGAGTGTCGGTCTCGTCGGCTGTCACATCTCCCCCTCCCTCTCCTTCGTGTTTGACAACTTTCTCCAATCCAGACTAAACCCCCTCACGAGTATTCGGGGTTTCCAGCTCTTCCCTCGAGCGCGCAAAAGCGCGGGAAAGGAATAATGAGTGGCTGTTCGAAGGTTGTAACGGTTGGCTGCAGATGGAGTGGGGGAAGTCAGGGAATGCGCCCGTGCAAGGACGTTCTTCACTCTTTTGTCGCCTCGGCAGACGAGTTTCCCACGAGAACAATGCTCCATTGGAGGCTGTCGTTATGAGCACTAATTTATTGAAGCTATTGGCATTGGACAAGAAGAACCGACAGAAATGGAATACCTGTAGACAGCGAGGATTGCATTGCATTCAATGAGAGCGATTGGCAACGATTCGTGAAACGGCTATGACACAGTGACCTGTGGTGGAGATGAGTGCTGCCGAGAACAATGGCAGTGTTTCTTACTGATGAATACACCGGATCTATTCTGATAATTAAAATATCCGAAGCGGTTGCGATAAATTAGAGCGTATTTTTCAGCGAGGAACGTTTTAGTCAACGAGGTAGCGGATCAGGAATAGCAGTGAGATTAGACAGGAGAGATCTAATTTGACAGCACTCGAAAAGCAAATAGACGGGGGCGTTCAGGGCTGCGCCGAAAGGCGACGGCGCTGGGCGAGGAAGCTTTTAGGACACAGGATCTTCTTGAACGCCCGCCGGAACTCCAGGTTGAGGATTCCATAGAGGAAAGGATTCAACGACGAGTTGATGTACCCAAGCCACGTGAATGCTTGCATGACCTGGAAGTTGCCTTGTGGAGTCTGGGGAAAGGAAGGATGAACCTTTGGGTGCAGGCTGCAGCTCTCACAGAAGGGCATTATGACGTAGGCACAAAAGAAAGGAAGCCAGCAAAAGGAGAAGACGAAGATGATAACGGCGATTGTCTTCGCTGCCCTCTTCTCCTTCGCCACACTGATCTTCTCCCTCTTCCGTAGGGCATTCGTTGGATTCTGGAATATGCAAGCTTCGTTGTGCTCAAGGGACGAATTCCTAAGAAAATCATCAACTCGTACATCTTCATCCTTTTCCTTGTCGAGCTTCTTGATGGTGGCCGTCTGCTTGGCATATTTCATATTCTTTGTGATGGTGTCATCGGAGTGTGGATGCCCACTCGATTCGTCGTCGACATTCCTCGAGGACTGCAAAGCCCTTCGACGTCAGATTAATCTTCCACTCCCACTCCTTCACCCGTCGCACCCTTCAATCCGCACTAAGACAAGGCACAGTGAAAACATTGAGTTCAATGTTAATCCCGCCCGAAGTTTACCGAGTTCGGATGATGGCTGGGCTGGGCGGAATGGTTGTCAGGCTGAACGAGAGGCTGCCTTTCCTTCGATTGCGATCCGTTCCGATGGCTCGCAGGTTCCGATGCTCTCTTCGATACCTTCAGAGATGGTTATCAGTTCGAGCAAACATTCGCCCTGCACGAACCCTTCGAGTCTCCTCGTCCATGCCGGGCGGTGGAGGGTTGTTGATTCTCATTAGGGCACTTCTCCCTGAAAAGCGTTTCCTTTTTTTTCGAAGGGCATAAAATACTTTGGATTTGTCGTGAATTAAATGTCGATAAATTACCTCGATTCGTCCGGATTCTTTGTCGAGCGGAGATGAAGATTTTGACGTAGACGACAATCATAACCAGAAGGGGAACGAAAAAGGATCCAGAAGCAGAGAAGACGACAAAGGCCTGAATAATTTTGATGTCATCATCGGGATCAGTTGAGAATGTACCTTCTCGGTGGTTAGTTCGCATGATTCGAGGAGTCCCGTTGAGGACCAGTCATTCCAACCGATGATCGGAGGCACCGAGATGAGCACAGAAAGAAACCACACCTGCAACATCGCCATCCACCCTTTATCTTCACTCAAAGATCGTCTACTGAATGATGCTGGGTATTTTTGAGTCCCTCTAAATTCTGTGCGCCGTCCCCTTTGTATGTTGGGAGGGGATTCTCAGTGGATGGGCCTTCGTGACTCGCTTAGCACTCTCCCTCGAAGTCCGTCTGTCGCCGTCTTCGGAGGGGCTAATTGTGGTTGCCTAATGCGGAGCAGTTTGCCCCCTCACTGCCTCTTTTTCCGGAAGCCGCTCCTCCCTTGGCCGGAGGAGGGGGACATGGACACGCCCCTCGCCTCCACTACCAATCAGCCACTTATCAGCACCGAACGCCACGCCGTCCCAAGTGATTCCAGGAAAGGCTCCAGGAGTCGTCGACCCCTCGTGTACACAGAGTGGGCGACAACTGGCGAGTATGCCATTATGTTGTTTTTGGACAGCAGAAGGAGTGTGCTTCTGCTCTCATCGGGGGAGGAACAATTGGCAGCCCGTGGTTGGAGAAGATCACGCAAGGACTGTGGAGGAGGCGCCTCTGTTTACGATTATGCCCGCGGGCGCCAAAGAGGACAGCGCCCATGAGGCCAACTGCCATCCAGGGAGAAGGGAGGCCAGATTCTTGCAACTCGAATTCGTAGATCTCCGTCTAGTCATGCATCACTACCACTGTCCTTACTCTAGTGTATGAGTTTTCCGATAATTCGCAGTATTCTAACTTACAATAACGATGACTCCGCAGACGAAGTTCGCCGTCCGCTTTTGGGCATAATTGAGGGGATCGTGAATTGCCCAGTACCTGAAGGTGACGAGTTGTCTCTTTATAGCAAATAGTTCAACCTATCAATGGCGATTGCGCATAGATTGAGGATGGAAGACGTACACAGAAGAATATCAGCTGTCGTAAAGAATTGACAGACGTAGACGCCCAGTAACCACTTGCCATCTGAAAAACAACTTCGTCATTGTTGGTCCGAACACATATCTGGAATACTGATTACAGTACGAGGCATTCCAGAAAGTTGCCAATTTTCTGCGTGTTTCGTCCATTCCTAAAATGGACCTACTGTGAAGCTTTATAGTGATTGAAAAAGCTGCGTGAGGAACTTGAGGACTTCCATGAAATACTGGCAGATGCTACCCGGGAAGAACTAATTTGTCCCAGTTCAGTTTGGACATTTCGTACATCCAGCCGAACAACAAAATGTGCTGCAGATGTGGACGGACAGATACTCTGAAAGTCGGTCAGCCCCCCGCCGCTTTCTTGACTGTACATATTTGTTCGGGGAAGGCATTGAGTGGCCTGACACTCGTGTGAACCCCTGCACGGCGGATGGCATTGTTTAGTATTTGGCACCGTTCCCCACCACGAAAAGCGAAGGAGTTTTCGTTTCGGACCTCCTCATTGTGCTCGGAGGGAAAGACGTGGAAGGCCCGTTTCTCGCCCTGTTCCCGTGCGCATTGTTTCCGAGAATGGAGGTTGGCATCGGGAAGTGTGACCAAGGAACACTCGCTCTCTAGGCAACATCCTCGATTCTCCAGGCCCCCAAATATAATCGGAAGCTTTTTGCGGGGCCCTTATGAATCCGTCAGACTGTGTATAGAAGAGGTAGACAGACTAATCGCGTTTGGTCCATCAGGGTGTGAACACCGAAAGAAGACAGGACTTGAAGGAACCAACGGGCACGGCCCCCCGCAGACAGTCATTAGCAGCTCTTCATAAAACTCGGCGTACACTAAGGGTGTTTTCTTCTTTCCATACAAGAATACCTCCCAGACCGTTCTCACGTAGAGGGAGGAATAGTGCCCAGAAGGTCCTGGTTGATGGGAAGGAGGAACATACCCGCAAGGAACTTGACGACGTGAAGAGGCATCACGAATATAGCGACAGCAAGATCGGATGCGGCGAGGGAGACGAGAAGGTAGTTCTGGACCTTCTTGAGTGGCCGATACGAGAAGACTGCCACCACCACCAGCGTGTTGCCCACCACCGTCATTGCTATGATGACCTGAAACAACTTCCCACATTCTCTTGGCCTCTGGGTCTCATATTTTGATTCCCAGGATCTCCGGTTTCCTGGCAGTCGAATTACCCTCATACGCCACGTGCCTTATTAGAGTTGCTGACCAATAAATATACAGCAGATCCCTTCCAGTCGCAACAATCCCTTGGCTTCTTTTCTCGCCCGCCCTCACATCTCCGTCTTCCCCTATCCTACTTCTCTGGGGGGTAAAGTGACAAATTCGGCAGGGCGGAAAATGCAATAAACAATGGAGGGAACGCGCCCGGAACAACTACGTGACTGGACAAAATGGTAATGAGAATAACTGAGGGCGAGATTCTACCTCTTAGACGGAAATGGCTCCTTTCAAAACATTCGACTGGAGGGCGAGGGCACTTACGAGGTAGGTGATGGTTCCAAGAACGAGTTCGAGGACTGGGATGAGGCTGACGGGCGGTGGAGGCAGTGGAGTCGCCTCCAATGATGGAGGCGACGAATTGGCCACCGACGTCACCAGCGAGTTGATCGTCCCCAGCACCATATCCTGCAATGGGGACAGCTATGTTTGGACTACTCAAGTGGCATTATTTACTGGGGGGAGGTTGATTGGAGGGAAAGTCTATGATGGGAGGCCTCTCCCCCGGCGACGGCACTTTCCGAGTACTCGGAGACAAGGCTGATCGGCCATTAACTGGAGCAGAGGGCAGAAGAAGGAAGCTGACGGAAGAGAAGGGAGGCCAAGTCAGGGCGGGGAAAAGAGGCGAGAGAGAGGAGTCGGATACCGGAAGGAGGACCCGTCCATGGGTGATCGCGTGCCACGAGAGATGCCCTGATTCCCCCCATCAGCTGTCAACACGACGCCCCCTCTTGTTGAAGGACCACAGATTGTTCCACTTGTTTCTCCTGCAGAGTTTGATGCCCCCATCCATCCCACCACGAACTTCCCCCTCAAGTGGACAGGAATTCATTAGGAAAGTTGTCGGGAGCTCTTCTACGAAGGGACCTCTTCCTCCTTGTCCGATTCCTAATTTGAAACAGGGGGCAGGGAAGGTGCCAAGTGGGCGTCCATCCCTCATGCTTGTCGTCATTGTGGCCGTGCTCCCTTCCGTGATCTCCAATGCAAGAGTCCTTTCAGGGGTCGCCACCCATGTGAGTATGTGAACACTCTGCCAAGGAAGAGATCTCCTTCCTTCCTCCTCGTCATACACCGATCTATACAAACGTCGTTGACCAAATTAGAAGACTCTCGGGAGATGGGCGCCCTCGTCGAACACAATGGGCACTCGAGGAATCTGCCACTTTCGAGTCCTCGAGGTCTTGTAGTTGTTGGTTGCCCAGATTACTCCTCCTTGAGTTGGGGGCCTTCAAAGGGAAAATCCCCCTCCTCTTCTACGCCCGCGCTGTTATGATTTGAGTGACGAGTCCGTCGCATGGAATGCGGTAACACTCCACAGAATACGCCACTACTCACTCAGTTCCATCAGGGTCTTGAGACGGTGGCCACCGAGTCCGAGAAACGGAGACTCAGCTATTGCCACACTTTCCCATCGGGACGAATTGGCTCGCCCCTTCAAACACCCCTCCTCTCCCATTTCCCATTCACCGTAACGACGGGAAATCAGCTCAATTATTATGGGAAGCTGGGAGAGTTTGCCCAGAAGCCGCCCCTCCTGTTTCACGCATTCAGAAGAAGAAGGAAAGGAGAGCGCGATGATCGTGGAAGAAAGAGGGCGAGGAAACAATCTCATTAGGAGACAGCGGAGCCAGTCCGGAGGAGCATGCAAATCAGGCTATGACGAGAGGGACAAACTGGTTATGGAATGCCGCCCTCCCATACCACAATGACACGCACTATTTATAGGGAACGGAACTCCCACCCGCACCAGCCGTTAATCAAGTCTCATTCACACATGCTTCCCGAGAAATCCACAACCTCCCTCTCGAGCGTCGGATAACAATATTGATGTTTTGAGCGGACGGAAAAATTCTCACAAAAAGATGATCCTATTATTGAGAGGAAGCGCTCGTTGCAGGATGTCATACGCAGGCCCCCTGTGCACGGGGCATAATCGGCAGTGTTCAATCGCGTTTTTTGCACATATGCAAAAGTTTGCGGAAAAGGTATCAGTTGTTGGCCGAAAAAGATTTCTTCATGGAGATGGGAAGTGCAGGAGAAAATATACGCGTTTGATTCCCTCGCACGGGGAAGTTGATTGGATGTGACTGGAGGATGATGCGGATGAAAGGAGATACGAACCCCCTATCGAGGACGGGCAACGTTTCAGTTGCCACCTCACTTCTCATCCTACATCGCCATTACACTCTGCAGCCTTTGAACCACGCGGGGGGACAGGTTGGATCGGATTCCGCACGCAGCCGGAGACAACTGCACAGGGGGGAACAGACCTCGTGGGATACTGTAGTCGGTTGAGACTCCATCCCACTCCACGATCACTCCTCACGGAGAAGGTCGTCGAACGGAGGAGACGGGGGCGTCGAATGGGTAGTAGTTGTCTTTGGAGGCGGTCTAATGAGACAAGCCCCGCCCCTTCTCACCCGTCCTTCGCTGTCTCCTCCCCCGTCCCCCGCGCCGATTGTCCCGCATTAAGCACTCCTCCCCACAACATGGACCCCGTCTGCAGAAGCTTCTCGAAACACGATTACTGTCATCACAATCAGATAAGTTCCCCCACTTTGGGAACGGAAATTTGAATACCGCCTTCACCTCCAGACGGAAACTGACTCATTACGAGTTATTCGAATCAACGATAACCGGGATTTTCCCGCACCAAACTGATGAGATCCCCGGTTATGGCCGCACCATTACAAGAATATTACCGGCAGGACAGTACAATATGACGTGCCGACTTGACCGAAATGACATAGACCCATGTGAAAACTTGAAGAAGACGTAACATAAGCATTGACGTAGACGTGCAGCAGGGAAAAGTACATCCTGGCGGAATGGAAGAGCAAAGTCATCGGAAGGAGCAGCCAAATAAGATTCACCTCCGACTGCAGCATGCAGAGTCCACCGCCCTGAACGCGTCTGGCCCTCTCCCAATTCGTTTGCAGCACCGTGAGAGCAACGTCGACGTCTTTCGGGGATATTACTGAGAATCTGGACTCTCAGGTACCTCCCGCTGCCCTCTCGTCAGGATACAAGAATAGGGAAGAATTAGATTATGAGGGTGACGGAAGGTCACACGCGGAGAGAAAGGATCGGGCCTAATGGAAGGGCTGGAGATTCCGGAGCCTCTCCTTCTCTCCCCTCAGATATTCATGCTGCCTTGTGCTCATCATTCATAAGCACCACGACGTTGTCACCGGGGAGGAGCACTCTGAGAATGTGTCCCTCATCCCTTCCACGACTGCAACCCCGAAGCATCACAATGAGCCACTATAATCCAGTCTCTCTCTCCGATTGCCCGGAAATGGGAGCGGCGGCTCCCCCGCGACAGATGATGTGCAAAAAATGACGGGAGAACAAGAGGAGAGGAGGAAGGTAGGCCGGCCATCGGCCAACGGGTGATGAGAAAATATGCGGAGGGACTCAAACGATGGCAGCGCCGACACAAATGGCAGTGACAAATATGGACGAATATGGCGGCTGTCGGAAAATGGGTTGGGACGAAAGTTGAGTCGTGGGCCAGGTTGACGATTGCGAGAATCGGAGCAGATCCCCCCTCCCCTTCTCTGCAGATATTCGAGAAGGGACTGAAAAGTGAGCGCGTATCGAGGATCATTTGCATGCACTCACGAACTCTGTCGAAGCGCATGTTGCCATTCCCGGACCACGGCCGAAAAGAAGATATATTACCCACCACCAATTAGGCGCTTCCCTTCTACCGCTTCCGTAACAGAGAACTCATGTCCTCTGCATTAAGAATGCCTGTTCTTCCTCGAGTGCGGGCCATAACAAGGGTGCAAGTGGAGTGTCTGGGAAAGAAACGAGTAAGTGGTGGAAGGAGACATGGTCTCATCGCTGCTGCACAGCATAATATATCTGAAAGGCCATGGAAGAAAGAAGTAACCCCGCTGACGGCACGAGTTATCCACCGAAGAATGGGGACCAATCTTGGAATGTGGAACGAGAAATGGAATGGGGGACCTATTGTAGAGCGGGGCGGCGAATCGGAGAGCGGCGAGTTATCTCTGGTAGAGTGGTCAAGAAGAAATGCAGGCACGGAGGGAAAGGAAGGACTCCCACCAAGTAATGCATTTCCTGTGCCGGGAACGTGGACTGTGGCGTTGTCCGTGGCAGCGTGAAGGGCAGAGAGAAGAGGACGATGCGTGGGCGAAGAATCCCCTCATTCGGTCCCCCGTCTCAAGGAGTTACACAGGAGGCCCGAGATCTTCTCACCTCCTGTGACGTTCCGTGGCAACTAGAATGCAGGGAGTGTGCTCCAGCAAAGCTTTTAGCATGGTGCCGTGTCTTCCTTTGACTGCTGCCACGTCGTCAAGTACAGAAGTGTCCCGTAGCCATGGACGAGGACAGAAAATGTCTAGTGGAGTCTGCCCTATTGCAGTCAGTTCCCATTCCCTGTCGGCATCCAAACATGTCAACCAAGCAGGGCCTCGGACACGTCGTGTATGACTTCTGTACATGGTCAACCGTAGCTGGTGAGCATCTCCAGCGATCCTTACACCACCTCTCCTCAGCTCTCAGTCACATCGCCGGATCAAAAACCAAGTTCTGGAGAATCTTTTGGATCCTCGTCGGAATCGGATTGTAAGAGACCGCTCTTGCAGTACTAATCCCCTTACAGATGCGCCATGTTCGTTTATCAGTTTACGATCATTCTAATCAAATACCTTCAACACCCTCTCGAGGTGGCCACTTCACTCGTATACGACACCCAAGTATTCCCTCCCGCCCACCTACAGCCAGGCTCGCTTACAGCCGTTTCACCGAGTGACAATTTGCAATTTCAATCCATTCAAGCTAAGCGCCGTGCAATCCGATGCGGCATTCACTGAAGTATTCACGCCACTATACAAATCTGAGCCTCTATTTACAGATCAACTCATTGATGACTGCCTATCAGAAAGCTAAAGACGGAACGTTGACATCAGCAGAGGATGGATGGGGATTCTTGGTGAATCTTCCATTGTCTCACAACACTTGGATATGATTAGACAGTGAAGAACGATTTCGAGCGCCTGGAGCGTGGGCGAGACATGCTCGCAATGCTGGCGGCTAAGCTGAGTCCTTCCCAGCTGGAGTCTGCTCTTTACACACAAACTGAGCTAGTGACGGAGTGTTCCTTCGCAGGCCAGCAGTGCACGAGGTACGATGAGCAATCATGTCTGGGTACTGAAATCCGATCTTCCCAGTGCCAACTTCACTCGTTTCCTCTCCCCGACCTATGGGGCGTGTTGGACTTTCAAGAGTTCGCGGAGGATCACTCGGGCTGGAAACCGATACGGCCTCCGAGTATTGCTCACCATTCAAGTACGAATGGACTTTCGTGCTCTATTCTTAGAAGAGATTCGGGGACTTCCTGAATAAAGGGAGAATTGTTCCAGCAAGACTCTTCGACGTCGATGAAGACAGATTTCCTGCCGACGACGGAGACAGCGGGTGTTCGCATTGCCGTTCACCCCGATGGCTATCGCCCTTCCCTCGAGTCCCTCGGATTCAACGTCGGCGTTGGATTCCAGAGCTCCGTCGCCGTTTCCACTGTTCGTGTTTTGCCTTCCTACAGACATTTCACTCATTCATTCTAGTCGGTCATAAGCAGACAACATCCGCCATATGGGAAGTGCAGAGTGGCGGAGGAGAGCACTACGAACTACTATTCCGTCCGCACATTACCCATTCCTCCCTCAATAACCCCCGCAGGAATACACGTATACTATAGAAAACTGCCTTCTTAGCTGCATGCAGAGGGCCGTCGTTCAGTTGTAAGAAGCAGACTTGGATGTTAGTTTAGGATTGATTGAGATGCAAGTGTGCCGACGCCTCTCTTGCCAAGGGGAACATGAGCGAGCCCTTCTGCACGACCACGGCAGACTGTAAGTGTCACGGGGGACAACTGAATAATGGAAGAGCGTCGTTCACTCTTCAGTGAACTGCCTGCAGTCCTTCAAGGGGACCTTCAATGGGCGCGGCTCCTGTGTCTGCCCTCCACCTTGTGATGAACAACGCTTCCAGCTGACAGCGTCTCTTTCCAGGTGTCGAGGGAGGAAACAAGGGGAAGATGTCTGTTTTGAGGTATCCAGCCACGAAGTATGACATTGCCACGGGGACGCTAGACGATGCAACGAGGCTCAAGGAGAAACAGGTCGAATGCAACATCAATGAACATGAACACTCGATGCTCCAGGACGAGATTCGGCCTACGACAACCACCACCATTGCCCCGACCACAATTCCGTGGAGAAAGTGCGAGATTTATTTCGTTACGTTGGAGTGCCACAATGTAAGAAAAAAGTGTCCTTCCAATCAATAGGTTTGCATTTCAGAGAACCGATTCGAATACAACTACAAATAATACGTGTCTTCAAAGCCAGTACAACGTCTGCAGAAATTTGGACCCGCAGCCGTTTTTCCGAGGAACAACAATAACGACAACGACTACAACGACTACTACCGAAGATCCCCTTGCGATCATTTTTCCGCATTTGATTGGAAGAAAGAAGAGACTAGCTGGTTTAAATATTAATTAACTTCAAAAAATCAATCGATTAGATCCCATGTCTTCCACCACGGATGCACCAACGACAACGGATGCAGAAGCCAGCATTCCATCGGCAAGTTTGGGATTAATTTCATGTAAATGCCAGTTGCAGGTTGGCCCCTGCGAATCGTGGAACCTCAATTTCCGGTCGGTAGCCGATTGCAAAAAGTGGTACAGGAGCAATGGAATGATCATAGAGGTTGGTGAATCGCGATGCAATGGAAGGGTTTATTGCAGGTGTACTTCGACTCCCTTCGTTATGAAGTCTACATGGAGAGTGCGCCGTATACGGTACAACGTGGTTTTCGTGTTCAGTAAAAACATGGCCTTATCAGATCTCGAGTGTCATCAACGACCTCGGTGGCCACGCTGGCCTCTGGCTCGGACTCTCCGTCATCTCCTTTGTTGAGGTTACTCTCTTGGCGATGTATTGCAATCAAACCACATTGAAGATATTCTCCTTATTTGGTGTTCTCCTGTACTACTGCATATGTCGAAAACCACCAACTAAAAGCACTAAAGGAAACAAATTCGATGATGTGAGCGGCCGCGAAGAAGCTCTCATAAAGTTTAAGCCTATAGACAGCATCGTCGTCCAAGTCCGAAGACACGAATCAGAGTACGCGATCGAAGTCGTTGGCATAAATTCGGTAAATTTGCGGAAACTACACAGGAGAAATAATTAATTGCCAACATTCGATAAAGTGACGTATTGTTTTCTGAAAAAATTGAGTGTTCTCACGGCATTTAATGCTGTGGCAGGTTGAGTACGGATGTCGTCCCACGCAGTTTCATCTATTCTCATGCTCCCTCCTCTCTTATTCCATTTTCTGCCTCGTTGCAGATGCACTATATTTTATGCATGTTGTCGCATCTAACATTTTTGTCTCCCAAAGCTAGGGATGTTAGTACAAATCTCAGATCGTCTTGTCAAAAAGGAAGCTATTTTAAGCGCTTGTAAGAAATAGCTGGGAGTGATTAGCGTTTATGCAGAAATAAGACACATAGCACTTACTACATTCTAGCAGAGTCACCGAACATGCATGAAATGATGAGCAATGCGGGCGGTCTTGCATGCATACTTCGTAGTGATGAGCGGTTTTGATCAGCAATGGTAACGGACTATGGAGCAGCAGCAATATCTTATTCCGAGCATAATTATAATAGATTAAAGTTGTCACGTTTGGGCCAGAACATTCCTAGAAATCTCGAAAACTTGCCGATGACGGTTGTCCTCTCGAACTTCCTCCTTCGTATTCATTGAGGTAGTCAAATTGACTGAGGGCATCTCGCACATCTTCGGACATGGGACCTGCCGGGGATTTCGACGGGCGGTCGTCCCTCTTCTCATATCTGAATATGCGCTTGAGTACATGAGGACAGTTTCGAAGAACCTTCTCAGCGGAGCGCCATCCTTGTTCTCAACATTGATGGGTATGTAGGTGACCTGCCCCTCGCTGCGGGCGTTGCTTGTGTAGCTGGAGGCGGAGGGACTAGCAGCCCCTCGGGGAGACATGGCACGGGAGGACGGGCGACTGTTGGCATCCTTCTCGGAGATGGAAGCCGATGGAGTAACGGGCCGCTTGTTGACGACGTTGGCGACGACGGGGGCAGCGGGGAAGAGATAGGAGAATCCACCGTGTGGCTGCTGGGAGGAGGGGGTGATGTCCATTGAGGGAGGTTCGGCGAATCGGGCACGGGGAGGGGAAACCGTTCGTTGAAGGGAACGGGTACGCACTTCTGATGAGAAGAAGAGTCGTGGAGATTGTGGGGGAGGCAAACCTTGGGCGGAGGGTGGTCGACTGGATGGTCGTTGGAGACTCGTCGATCGATCGTCATCGCTTCGCCTAGACAGATCGTGGATACTCCGTGACATCATTCGGGAGCTTTGCAATGGATTGTAGTCGGGCGAGCGAGAATCCTCCATTCTCTGGCAGATGAATATTTTACCCTGATTTATGACTAATCCTACCTTTAACCTTGTCGGCCTCGGCGATTCATCATCGTTGTCGTCGGCGAATTGCATCGCGGACTCGCTCTTGGCCCTTCTCATCCCTCCTCCTCCTCCATCGTCGCGGTATCTCGAATCCATCCTCAGATTCCGCGACGACTGATACATCGGTTCTTCTGGAATGGGGCCATCTTCTATTCACGATTTCCGTCTAATACCACCTTGTTGAGAGTTGAAAGTATTGGAGTGTGTACTCCGTGCGGGATAGTATCCACCAGCTGCCCCTCCATGGGGTCCTCTCCCTTCCCCTGCTGATCTTCCTCCCGATCCCTCGTGTCTCCTCATCCTCCTCTCCACGTTCTTCCCTACTCCTGCCTGTGCCTGCAATCGAGGCCACCCATGAATTACGACGATCTCTTCCAGTGATAATTGTTTACGGAGAGAGCTCTCGTTAACGGTTCTGTGATCCCATTACGGTAGTGGGTCAGATACTTACAGTGAACTTGTTGTTGTTGTTTCGTAGTCGTCGTCCCTTGGAGGAATCAGACTCGCTCTCGGAGTGCGAGTATCCAAAGGCCATTCCTCCCTTCGATGACGACCCATTCTCGTAGCGAAGGGAGTGCATGGGGATGCAGTAGGAACGATAGAGTGCCAGTTCCTCCACAAGAATCTCCAGTCCCCCGAGGGGCGTATTCATGTCCAGTACCAGCTGAAAAGACCCCATGTCTCGTGGTGCACGTAGCCGCTGGTCGCTCTCTCCATGGAAGAAACGTCGGGTTGTTTGTCCCCTGCCCTTAGTATCGTTCTCGTAGGCGGTGATGCTCTTTCTTCCCTTTCCCTCCAGGGATCATCATCTCTTGTTTGCCCCCTTACCTTCTCTATTTGGGGAGAGGGACGAGGGGGTCGCTACTCTCACAGGGCAAGTATCTTGATAACTCATCGGAGGGCCACTCTCACTAATCCGTGGGAGAGTTATTACGATCACCTTCTCGAGATGGTCGGGGGAGAACTGGGCGAGGGAAGATTCGATCTGGGCGAGCAGCCTGTGATTAGTGGACGGAGCGAGTCCCAGCAGCTTGTTCAGCAGCCGCACCACCAGGATCTAAACAACACATTCTTCCGTATTCCATCAAAGGCGTACCTGGATGTGCAGCTTGTGGGTGTGTAATCCATGCTTCAGTTGGGCAATGAAAATTGAAAGCCTCAAATAGTCCCTATTTCTGGCTGCCAACAAAGTGAGGGTTCGCCAGAAGACGGAAAATCCTTGAGATTGGTCCAAGAGCAGCAGCACAATCTTCAATGAGTTGATTCAATTGAACTCAATTCTTATGAGGTCAACCTCAAGTGCATAGCATTTGGAGTCCAGTTGAGGGCTGTTAACGCTGTAGAGAATGACCTCGAGATTCGTCTGATTCTCCAGGAAACTCCGCCACGCCACCGCCTGTAATCCAATATTCTCACATATCCTTGATTCATGCAAACACTTGTTCTTCTGTTTTTACAGTTTCATTCAAAGTTGCTGAGAACGTTCTTACTTTTGAAGCGGGAGTCTCATTTGAGTGAGGAGGTACTCGAAAAAGTTGTGGGGGGAAGAAGTTGGCTAAGTGCTTGATAGCCAGGAGGGGGGCTCAGGGAGAACAGTTCTCCATGTGTACTCACTCTCCCTTGACGTGGGAATGCGAACAGGAAATGGGGCGTCATCCAGATTCCCTCTCTCCTTCCACGAGTTACTCCTAGATAATGAGCCGAGGCTCCAAGCCAATTGCCTACAGATCGGGTACTCGCTGGTCACTTTGCATTTGTGAAGGTCGACTCAAGGCACTCACAGACTTCTCCAGCAGTATCTTCAGACACTCGATGCTGTCCGCCTCGGCCACCTGAGCGCAGAGCTAATTACGAATAGACTACGAACACTCACAGCTGCTTTCCTCTTTCGGCTATTGGCTGAAGAGTTCTTTCCGAGGATGTTGGAGATCTTTGACGAGGATCCCGTAGAATTGACGAGACCCTAAAATGATATTATATTTGCGATTAATTACCAGTGTCGACCTGCAGAGCAACGATGATCCTCATCAGAAGATCAACGCCCGAAATTGGCCTCGAGATGAAGTCGTGAATGAAGACCTCGGCTCTGCAATTCATGGAAAAGTGAAAGGAAGTCCCCATTCGCACAAATCCGCGAGTTGTAAAACAATGTCTGGCTCTTCAGGGTAAGAAGAGCCAACCTACGGAAAGAGTGCCCACCTTTGGTCGGGGAGAAGTAGTTGGTCTTTGAGTGTCAGCAGCAGGAATCCAACATCGCTGAGGTTGGCCGAGGCTGTGGGGGTCTCGATGGCAGTGAGGAATCGTCGTAGCTGCTCTGATATCTGGCGGGCGACCGCCATCTCGGAGGCCTTGGCCCTCCTCTGAACGGGAGCCACCATCAATCCGGGGCAGTGCAAATCAATGGGTGGATGCACAGCGGACGAACAAAACAGGCTCGATAACGGGTGGCGACTCACCCCAAAGTGGAGGATAAAAAGCGACTCTTCAGTGGCCGCAGGAGACAGAGGTGGAAGTTAGGGGGCGATTTGGCCGCACCCCCACTGGTCAGGGAACCGAATCCCGCCAATGAATGAGGCACAAAACAACGTACGGTGAAGCAGACTGGACTGAGGGAAGAAAAGAATAAAAGACGATGACCCATCTATCGGAGAGGAGTGTCAATGGAAACGGGACGGAGAGTGAAGAACGGAGGGATCACTACTCGTTGTTCCTGAGGTGGGGAGGATCGGGAGGAGAAGTCATGCGTGAGGGGATGGGGAAGTGTTTGAGGTAGCCTCCATCCGGCCTCCGCGGTCCATGGGCTGTGACGACGCATTGTTGCAATTCCGGCACCCTCTGAATACACGGAGAGCATGAACAAACGAGGGATGCGCGGGCCTCAAAACAGAGGGCAGCAACTGGTTGACTCCCCCAGTAGCGGCCCCCGAGACACTGACCAGTTTGCACTACTTGACCGTGGCTTCCGAGGTACGAGCCACCCACTCACCTGATGGGGATCAAGGTTATCCAAAGTCTCGAATCAGCCTCCCGTACCAATTAGTGCAAATAACGACTTGGGACACAAATGTGATGTCTGGAAGGGGCGATCAAAGTGACGATGGAGGTCGGGACAGTGGAGTCAAGGGAGGGAGTGGGGGGAGTCGCCATCCCTCCCCCTGTCTCAGCATCTCCTCCTTCTCCCTCCGTCGACGTCTGCAAGCTTCACCCATTGCAAACAGTCAGTCCCTCTGTGTGTGCCCCCTCCTCCTCCCCCCGTGGTTCCCCTTCCACAGGGCAAATTCCGCTAATTCCGCCATCACTCGCTGACTCAGGATAACGCATTGATAACGGGAATATGCATAAAGTCTTCCAATATCTCGTTTTTTTTGTTCTTGCCATTTTTTTGCTGTTCTTTGGACATGTAATCCGTGTTGCCCGGAGGAGCTGCGATTATCCGAAGATTAGACACCCGCTGCTCACCCAATGGGATGAAGCAATTCCTTGAGCAAACTCATTTTTCCACAGCTCAGAAGGGCAGGGGACTGTGATCTTCAGTGGACATTTGCTTTCGCTGGAAAGGACGGTGATCTTTATCGATGGAGGGAACAAGTGATACGAGGAGAGGAATACAAGTAATCATGAGAAACAGCACAACGACCAGCAACCGGGAGGCTGCGATAAGTGAAGGGCCACAGTCCATTGCGAGAACGAAGAGGCAGTGGGGAGATGAGCGAATTAGAAAGTGAAAGATAAGTAAATTGAGGGGACTGGCAAGGATATGAAGAGTTGGTTGAAAGATGACAAATTGCCGGCGATTCAAAGGGGGGGATTCTGCTGAGAGTCAACTGAAGGCACTGAGCACAAGTGTGAAGCTAGCGATTTGAACTTGTCTGAAAACGAGAAGCAACTGAACTAAGAATAGGAGATCCCGCGAATGCATGGTTTCTCGCACCTAGAACAAGAGATTGTAGGAAATCAAAGACTGAAGGAAATACTGAAAGATTGAGGAAGAATGCCAATGTCTTGTTTGGGGAGCACCGGTATCGAAGGCGGAATAAGGGAGGAGCATCCGCGGATGGAGGAGGACGAGGAGGAGATGAGTATGGACATGGATACGATTCTGGCCTCGTCCGGGGCTTATCGTCCATACGTCATGTATCCGTAGTAGGCATTGGGGTATCCTCCGTAGGTGCCGTAGGGGGCGGGGGGATATCCACCGTACGCTCCTGCAGATACACTTCGTTCTATTTCTTTTGATTTTTTTCTTTTTCGACATCGACTCCGTTTATGACTGACCGGCAGTGTAGGTGTTGTAGTAAGGCATGACGGCTCCCTTGTCGTAGTAAGAGGGCATCATGTAAGCCTCGTGCTTGGCCTCGAACGCCTTCTCCTCATCCTTCTGTAGTAATGATTTATTTCTATCAGTCTTCGGAGTTAGATTTCATTTAAATTTTAAAAATTTCGTTTTGTATTGTGTACTTCCGTCCCCTCCCTCCGTTCCGTCCCGTTACTGCCTAGTATCGACCCTCCCACTGTGCGGGTCAATTCAGTTGTCCTTTCGTGACTCTTTTGTCCTTGGCTTCTGCCGGTGGGGAGTGAGTAATTAGACAGGTTGTCTCCCTTCCCCTGACTACTCCATGGGCGCCCCTCCGCCCCCCTGCCGACAGCCAAGGACGCCTCACGTGGATTCTGGGCCCAGATACGAGCTATGTAGATCTAATGGGGGAAGGGACAGGTGGGAGGGAGAGGATCGGAGAAGAGTGTGTTCCCCTCCTTCTAAGGGGGCGCACCCGACAGCTATAAAGGAACACGGCTGAGAAGGGTCAAGGGCGAGATCCGAGGGGATCTGAGGGAAGGAGCGAGTCGACCACCGGTTCAAGCATTGCAACTGCGCAATCGGGGGCAGAACCAAGAGTGGAGCTGACCTTGAGGTAGTGTTTGGCGATAAACATGAAGATGGCGGCGAGGAGGAGGAAGATGATACCGCTCCACGATGATATGTACGACCAGCCGTAGTGCTGTCTGGAGGTCGACTTGAGGATCTGCAAGGACCACCCATAATTCTCCTTTCATCCCCTTCCGCGATCGCCCCGTGCCAGAATGACCTCGTGAGGGCGGGCGGCGGGCGGGGGGGGGGGGGGGGGGGGGGGGGGGGGGGGGGGGGGGGGGGGGGGGGGGG
>JACMIG010000139.1:26132-43929 GCA_014805385.1 Levipalatum texanum
GCAAGGTCCACCCAAAATTCTCCTTTCATCCCCTTACTCGAACCCCCCGTGCCACAATGACCCCCTGCTCGCCCCCCCCCCCCCAGCTGTTTATTCTGCGTGTGCTCTGAAGTGCACTGGGGCAGCTCATTGAGCGCCTCTCCCAATGAGGCGGGCGTTCTTTTCTTAGATGGCTGCCCCCATCCACTTGAAGAAGAGAGGGAGGTGATGCTGGAAGGGGGAAGAAGCCACAGAGGAGCATGAATAAGGAGCCATCACTCGAGTGGTGGAGGGGGCAGCAATGATGGAGATGGGGGGAGGTATTACCGATTCCCAGCTCTTGAAGAAAGGAGCCTCGTCGAGAGTCCACCTCTCCATGTACTGTGTGTAGTGCCAGGAGGCCATAGCGCCTCCGAGGATCAGCACTGCAAGGGAAGTCCCTCTCCACTGTTGTCCCTGCCCCCCTCGATGCCCATAATCCCGTTTCCGTTCCTCCTTTGGTCACTGAACCGTGTCTCTCGGCTTCCGTTCAGGTCAATGCTCCCCTTCCTCCTCTCTTCTTCTTTCTACTTTCACTCTTCCTTCCCGTCACTTATGATATCTCTTCAATTTGCATTCCTCATCTCTTTTCTCTCTTCATTTCTGTGACCAGGGAGTTCCTGACTTTCGATTCCTTTTCTTGATAAACTATGGATTCGTCTCTCACTGATACCACGGTCCGCGGAAGATCAAAGAAGCGAAAAACAACGAAGAAGGCACTACATTCCATGACCACTCAACGTTCTCCGAATCTGACGCAAGGTTTCAATGGCAATGGTTACTTGGGGAAAATCGATTCTAGTGCTGGCGGGTGAATCATCCGGTTACCAATTCACCCTCGAGTACCCAAGAAGTCGTTGTGAGGCCGCGAGAGTTCATCCCCCCGTAATTGTGGGGGCAGCAACTCGAGAATACTCCGCGTGCCAATGCCGTGAGACACCCAATGACCAATTACAGCATCATTCCCATGCCACTATTTTCGTGTTCCCCGCTGACGGAAGCGCGGGTTGAGCAGGTGATTGGCAATCAAATTCCACCCCACGAACAGTAAACATGCTACCAAGTACTGAGAAGAGGCATTAGCACCGCGTTCGTTCACAAAGAACATTAACGCGGTGAACGTCAGGAGTATCTTTTGAGACCGTTTGCTTTTGTTCTAAAATAATACGTTACCTGCGAAGAGCATGAGAACGGCAGTGGTCAGGACGAAGCCGGAAGAACGACGCCAACAGCCGAGGACACCAATCATCAGGGCGAACACCGCCACGGCGATGCCAATGGCGTAGAGCAGAATGGAGGCACGCATCCACCACATACGGTAGATCGCGTCGTTAGACATCGATGCCTGCAATCGAACCACTCTCTAAACGATGTCACCATTCTCGATCCCTCTTGGTATAAGTATAATACCATGAAGCGGATGTACCTGCTTGGCCTCCGATGGCAGGTAGTCATTGTTCCACACGCAGGGCGATCCCAGGAACTGGAAGCTTCCGATGTCTGCAAAAAGACTCCTTGACTCATGACCAATCTCCTTCGGCGGCCTCCTCTCCGAGGTTACGCACTGGCATTGCAGAAGCGGTGTTTCTTCCCTTCCCATTCCTCACCTCGTTACGCGCCCTGGGCACTGTGCCAATTCCCATGAATGGGCTCTGACTCCAGCTGGGAGCTGCCAATGTCTCTGTCCCCCACCCTCTGCAGATCCTTTCAGGGATCACATCCGCCCCCCTCCAACAGATCTCTATTGTCCTCTGAGATTCACACAAAAGGCATATCCCCTGGGATGGACAGGGGATGTTTTTGGAGGTTTATAGTTTCTACAATCAAATTCTGTGCTCATCAGTGCAAGGAATGAAGAAGGTTTCGGGGAAGACGGGATGCATTATGACAGTTGATCGCCTTCCAGTATGGGGATGAAAGGAGATGGAACAAGTCACGAAATGAAGAGTTGGAGGGAGGGCTATTCCCGTTATTCTCCTCCGAGACTGGTAGCAGATGGAAAGGAATGGGCTGAAGAAGTACCTGAGGGGACAGCATCGGAGAAGCAGGTGTGCAGCAGCCCGTACGATCGAGAGAAGTACAGAGAATCCTTGAGGAAGGCATCCTTCAGCTTGATGCTCAGCTCCGGCTCCCGATTGAAGGCATTGACTATCTCCCTCCGGTTCACCTGCAAATACATGACCTCTTTCAGCTGCACTCTCGATTGGGACAATCTTTTTTGTCCTGTCCATTTTGGTCAGTTCCGACTGTAACTAATTCAGTAGCCCGAGTACTGTGGGGGGAAGGGCTGAGCAGTGCTTTTGAAGGCCAGTCCCCACTCATTTGAACAGTGGTCTTAGCCGGTGGAGGGGAGGGATGAGGGGAGAATATGCATCGGGTGCTCTCAAGGCCGCCGTGTCACTAACTCCTCCGCCCCGACCGGCCCCCCTGCCATCGACTCTTTAGTTAGCGAGTACCAGGAAGCGATCGATGCGCCCTCCTTGGGGAGGGGCTATCGAGATTGGTTCGTGGCTAGTTCCCGTGCTCCTCTCCCGCCACTTCACATCCAGCGCATACCGAAAACGGGAAGGGCGATGGCTCTCTCGTAAACTGTGCCACCCATGCAGGTGCCCCTTCGAGGCCGGCCCAGATTGGCATAGAGGGGAGGGGGTGAAAGGGGTGACCCCGGGTCATCGAGGGCAGACCACGGGACCGTTCCCTTGTGTACTCAGCCCTGCCTCCACGAGTGTTTTCCCTCCCCAGGGAGGCCATTCATCCCCTCCCGATGAATCCACGCCTATAAGGGAATCGCCTCCCTTGGAGGAGATGCATGGGGAGAGTATCGATGGCCAGTGCAATTCGACCTTCGCCTACTCAAACACGGCTTCCCTTTCCTCTGGCACTGATTGATTGTGCAAGAAGCCGCTGACTAGATTCAACCACGGAAGAAGGCAGCGTTCCTCAGCAAAAGCGAGTGAGGATTACTACTGATCAAGCTTTGATGTGATTGAAGGCAGGAGAGACAAGAGGGGGAGGGAGAGTGAGAAACGGGGAGGAGATGTACGGTAACTCACGGAGTAGTTGTTCCAGTCGTAGGTGCCGACGGCGATGATAATCAAGGCGATGCCGATGACGGAAAAGATTGCGGTGAGAGACAAGCAGGTATTGACGCCCATTCCTCTGCCCTGGAGCAGGCACTCGCACTGGCCACTTGGACGCGATTCGTGTGCCCCTCTCCCCCTCCCCCCTCTCCCTCTCCCCGCCCCCTCCCTCGACCCCTTCGACCTTACCTGTCCCCTCCCCCTTCTTCCCTCCCTTTCATGGCCGTTCCTCCCGGACCAATCGGGAAGATCTAAGGGAGGAACGGTAGGGGGTGACCTTAGTTGTCCGTTATCTCCGATCTCGAGGCATCCCGAATCCCTCTCATTCCTCAGCCGCCGCCGAGATATGGTCTCCTTCTCTCTCTCCGTTCGCACTCGAACAGTATGAGTGATAGTAGTAATAGGGGGCAGATTCTCCCGCAATCCCAGGAGGCTCAGCGGGAGAGAAAGGGACAACACACAATAACGAGCGGTTATTGAGGGAGAGTTGGATAGTACGAAGAAGGGAATCAGTGCTGGAAGGAGAAGGAGAGAGTGGGGGAACAGGGGCGAAGTTTGCGTTCCTCCCGGCACACCTTCAGAATAGCGTCGAGTCTCTGACAATGAGGATAATGGATGAAGCATGATCTGGGGAAGGGACAAACCACAGTCAGACGTTTCATGTCTATAACACTAAACATGGTGTCCTGTAAAACATCGGAGCCCTGAAATGAGCATCATCTCAATTGGAGACGTCCTTTACCTGTGTCATCAACGTTTCAGCCTCCTTCTTTTCAATCTTCCCCAGGTGGTGGTAGTTCATTGCAATCTGGACGAAGAGGAGCGGAAATACAATCTGCAGGAACCACTCACCGCTCGTATCGCGTGCTGCAGGTTTTGTCGCGCCCGTTCCTCGCGAGCTTCTTCTGCCTCCAGACACGAGTGCCTTCCCCCCATCCTGATCGATCACTCGACTCCGCATTGAATTGCTGGCTTGCGTGGAATGGAAGACGCTACATGTCGTGAGAGGAAGTGTAGGGGAATCGTGAATGTCTTTCTTGTGGTTACTGCTCTTTCTTCCCGTGAACAGTCAAGGTGCAAACATCGAATGATACGCATCAATTCAAGGAAACTTTTCACTGGAACTGAAACTCGAACGAAAATCGCATGACAACATTCTCGTAGTTGATCTCGTTGTTTACGGAGTAACGATCTGAGAAGAAGCCTTGAGAGAACGAGACAGTGTCTTTCGAAGGACAGTCACGAGCGATTCAAGTTCCTCAAAAGATCTACCATTAAAGTAATATGCCTTCTTACCATTATGGTTTCCAACATTTCCTTCTCAGAGCGGCACCATCTTTTCTTGTTGATCAAATTCTGCGCCTTAAACCTCGCAGGATTCACGGATATGCAGTAGGAGGAACCTTTTTCAGAGCCTTCCTCGCCGATTGCCTGGAACTATCAGGAAGTCGATGAAGATTCATGAATACCTACAGACGAATTAACGAATTGTAGTATACCAGTACATACCATCCAGTGTGATCTTTTCAAGTCTAGGAAGACTTGCTTGTAGGCCTGCGTAGTGTAGAAAACGCGTATGAACGAGTCCATGATTGTTTAGAGTGAGAATGAAAGAGGAGTCATCGCAACATGGAGATTTCGAAGATCATCCATCAAGAAAAAGGACATGGACTAATTGGTGGCATTTATCATTCCCGGAGAAGATCACAGAATCCGCGACATCTGGTGCGGGGGATAACGGATGAAGCCTGAGGTGGACTAACTATTCATATGTTCGTGCGTTGTCTCCATCCTTTATTCACCGAGTGCATGATATGCTATATTTTGGTAATTAAACAAAAAATAAGTATGAACCGTAGTCGAAACCATTGAATACCCATATTTGGGTCACACTCGAGATTTACAAAGGGACATCCATGAGGTGTCTATCAAAACATCGGCCGCTGTGTTCCTTCTTGATCTTGTCGAATGAGTTCATCATTGCCGAAGTCGATTCTTCGATCTATAATTTGGAAGTTCGCCTCGAACAGGACTCCTTTATTTTGCTTTTTTTATATTGCCAGAGTTATCCAAGAAAAAGATACCGAAAGTTCGGCTGCACTTGTCCCCATCGCCGTTCGAACCCATCCAGGAGCCATCGATACAATCACAATGTTTTCTTC
Organism: Levipalatum texanum; assembly: GCA_014805385.1. Taxonomy (NCBI): domain Eukaryota; kingdom Metazoa; phylum Nematoda; class Chromadorea; order Rhabditida; family Diplogasteridae; genus Levipalatum; species Levipalatum texanum. Next base: position 31,393 of record JACMIG010000139.1, read on the forward strand.
CCTGAAGTCGATAGCCAGAGATCTCGTGAACATGTTGAGTGCAGCCTGAAAAGGTCAGTCTGGTACCACTTCTGACGTAATGGCTTTGCCCACTTTGCTCATCCTGTAGGGCGTGTAGTTTCGGGGAGTGGATCCTTCGCAGAGGGTGATGGAGGCAAGCGATGATGAAATATTCACCACTAGCGAAGGTTTTTCAGGAGTGCCCGATTTCAGCAGGAGTTTCAGGAAGCGCTGAAAGTGAAGCTGAAATGCGCAAGGAATATTGGTAGCCTGAGTGACGAGCACGGGTCCGACGGTGTTGACTTCGAACTGCTCGATGAGGGAATCTTGGTCAGGTTCAGCCGACAGTTCGTAGTTGTTGAGAACTCCAGAGTTATTGATGACAACGTCGAGCTTACCGCCAGTCTTCTCTGCAACCTGAAAAGAACTTGTTCCGGGACAAAAAAAAGGTGAAGTGGATTACTGCTTGAGCTGCAGCTCTGATGGACGCGTCGTCGCAGACGTCCATGTCGAGTACAATCAGCTTCGAGCATTTCAGGTAGCCGAGGGGCTGCAGCAACAGAGCATAGGATGCAAGATATGAACTCACAGCTTTGTTTGAGTTCTCCCTAGCAGTGACGAAAACAAAACTGAAATCCTGTCTCTTGAGGTACTCCTTGACGAGGCCAATTCCGATGCCTCGATTGCCCCCCGTTATGAGGACTGTCTTGCTCATTTCCTTCAAGGTCACAGGTCAAATCAGGGAAGAAGAAGGGGACAAACAGTGGAGACCAAGGCGAACGAATGATATGAGCTTATCAATGAAGCAGAGGGCGAAGGCTTGATAAGGACAGTCGAATAATGAGGTGAGTCTGCGAGTTTAGCATCAAGGAATCTGCACACTCCGACACAACCGTTCTCTCTGCAAAGAATAGAAGGGGCGAGACAATTCCTGAGACTCCGATCTTTCCTCCATCCACACTAATCTCTAGTTTGTGAACACTGAACAAACGGACATTCCTCTGCACAACTTTCTCATAATCAGCAACAGCTCGTGATCTTATTGATCATGAATTATGTTTTCCAGACGAAACCGCCATTCTACACATATTGCAAAGTTCCCAAGGACTGTAAACTACAGTGTTCATGGTATTTGTCAACGTTTTCCTGGATTCAGGAAGGATTTGGACGGGATGCATTGTGGGGGTACAAAGATGAGGGGACAACACTGTTTATGCAGGCTCTTCTTTCTCTGGATCCTCCTCCATCCTGACGTTCCCTGGATGTTGTTCACTCCGTCCGCGATGTGCAAAACAAGCGGGTGGCCCACCTCCCGAAAGTTGTTTGTGTCCCTTTCCCACAGCCTAGGCATTCCCTTTCCTATTTCAGCGGCTACCATTCACACATTCCTCGGTGCTGAGAGATGACTTCGGTGGTTGTGACTGGCGCCAATCGAGGCATTGGACTCGGACTCGTCAAGGAGCTCCTGAAGAGGAAGGATGTGGGCACTGTCTTCGCTACTTCCCGCGAAGGATCCAATAGCAAGGTGAGGTACGCTTTCGACCATCTAAAAGATTCTCGCACCAGGATCTGCAATCCATCAAAGACCCCCGTCTCCATCTCCTCATCATGGACGCGGGAGACGATCGTTCCATTGCTGAAGCTGCTGGAAAGGTTCCCATTCCATCGGTAAGATATTATACATTAATCCAAGGTGCGAGACAAGGTCGGTGACGCGGGTATCAACGTCCTTATCAACAATGCCGGCATTCTGACCGAGTACGATCTCGAGGGAACAATCGATCGCACTGCCATCAATGATAACCTCAACATTAATGGTGCCTCGCCGGTCATCGTCAGTCAGGTGGATTCTCCCTCATCTCGAAGCTAACTGAGAACTCTCAGAGCTTTAACTGGCTTCTCCGCAAGTCTGCGGCTGCTGGGAAGAAGACTGTGATAGCCACGATCTCTTCCTCATGGGGATCAATCGCGCTCACGCAGGGAGCAAATGGAAGGAACACCATCGGATACAACATGAGCAAGGTTCCCCTTCCCTTCAGAATCCGTAAATAGCGAGTTAAAGGCGGCTGCGAATATGGCCACGAAGACAATGGCCGGAGAGTGGAAGGGCAATGGAATCACCGTCGTTTCGTTCTGCCCAGGATGGGTGGCGACTGACATGGGAACTTCTGCAGCTACAGTAACTGTTAGTTTTGAACTATTTATAGGGGTCATGTGCTGTTTGAGTGTGAAATCATCTTGTCATCCCCTCTCTGCAGGTGGAGGAGAGCACGGCCGCCTTGGTCAGCTCCATTCTTGATAAGGTCGACATCAAACACACTGGAGGATTCTACGATCGCAACTTCCAAACCATCGCTTGGTGACAGCGACGCGCGCGTTCTTCCTAGAATAACCGATTACTATGCCACTACCGCTTTTAGCCTCTCCCTCTTATTTCTTCCTCTACAATGTTTACATTAGTTATATTTACTGACGTAATTTTCAACCGAGATAAACTTGAAACTGGACAGCTGCAGCAATGCTTTCCGTGTTGGTGACTGGATCGAATCGTGGGATTGGGCTGGGACTTGTACAGCAATTTCTGAAGAGAGAAGATTTCTCCTTTGTTTTTGCAACAGACAAAGATGAAGCAACCAATGAGGTAAATTACGTAGAATAATATAAAGGACGATTTTGGTGAAGCTGAAATCAATCAAGGATAAGAGGCTCTACTTCATTCACATGAACATCGCCGATGATCGTTCTGTCGCTAATGCTGTCGGAAAGGTATTACATCGATGTTCATGTTGATCAACAGCAATCAAGGCACGTGACATCCTTGGAGAAGCAGGATTGAACTACTTGATCAACAATGCCGGAATATGCTCTGTGTACAATCTCAATGGAATCGTCGACAGAAAGGTGGTAATCTAGGAATACGTAATACAAGAATTTCCAATGTAGATTGTCACGGAACAACTCGACGTCAACGCAATTTCACCGCTTATTGTTACACAGGTGTGCAATTAGTTTGTTTTGATGACTACCGTCCATACTTAAGAGCTTCTCTTCGCTTCTCCACGAGGCGGCCATGAAAGGACAGAAAGCATCCGTCGTCACGATATCCTCCTCTGTTGGATCTATCACAAACTGCACCGGAGTGTATGGAGACCGCCATGCCATCGCATACACCATGAGCAAGGCCAGTTCCAATCATCTCCTACATGACTCTATTTTTGGAGGCTTGCGTAAACATGATGACAAAGACTCTGTCTGCCGTGTGGAAGAAGGACGGGCTGACGGTGGTCTCCCTCTGTCCCGGATGGGTGAAGACTGACATGGGAACTGCCGCGGCCTCTCTCACCGTATGCTTTCCCCTTGAGAGTGATTGACCGCCATCCTTTGAGGTGGAAGAATCGACCTCTGCCCTCATCTCTTCCATTCTCGACAAGCTCTCCATCGAACACACGGGAGGATTCTTCGACCACAATCTCACCATTATCCCGTACTAGGACTGCTTCCAGTTAGAGCTCACTGGCATTCGCGCTTTCCCTCTTGAGTTTCGGAGCAATAAAAAAGGGTCGTGTGCTTATGAAACTGCGTCCGCCTAATCTTCTCCTCATCTTCTCTCTGGCTGCCTTGGTCAGCTCTATTCTTGATAAGATCGACCCCAAACATACGATCGCAACTTCCAAACAATCGCGTGGTGATCGATACGCTCGCGTCCTTGCTAGAATAGTAGAGAGCCCCCGAACCATTTGCTAGCCACCCTCTCCCTTGCATCCATTATTCCTCCCTCTCCACTAGCCCCCGGTTGTTGAACACCGTTGGTCGTACGCGGGCGCCTGTTTCTCGTTTTCTATTTGTTTCCGTTATCTCGCACTAAAATAAACATAACTAAAAGGAACTGCAGCCATGTTTTCCGTGCTTGTGACTGGAGCAAACCGTGGGATTGGACTGGGACTCGTGCACGAATTGCTGAAGAGAGAGGATGTCTCCTTCGTTTTCGCAACTGTCAGAGACGGAGCAAGCGATGAGGTATGAATGGGCCGACAATAGTTGAAAGTCCCTTCTTAAGAAGCTGAAAGCAATCAAGGATAAGAGACTCCACGTTATTCACATGAACGTTGCCGATGACCGTTCTGTCGCTACTGCAGTTGGAAAGGTAAATTGAGTTTATATGACTCCGTTGATTAAATCCTAAGGTCCGCGAAATCATCGGAGACGCTGGATTGAACGTCGTGATCAACAATGCCGGTATATGCTCCGTGTACAATGTTGATGGAATCATCGATAGAAAGGTTTTGAGTTTGACTACATAGGTTCAAATATCTCCTTGCAGGTCGTCACTGAGCAGCTGGACATCAACACCATTTCCCCACTGATTGTAGCACAGGTTTCAGTAGAGCTCGTCTCAATTGCCACCATCTATTCTTCAGAGCTTCTCATCTCTTCTCCACGAGGCTGCCAAAAACGGACAGAAAGCATCCGTTGTCACTATTTCCTCTATTCTGGGATCTATCCAGAACTGCGCAGGAGTCTGCGGAGATCGCCATGCTATCGCATACAACATGAGCAAGGTCAGTGGCTTTCTTCTCTAAGAATTCCATTTCATATTCAGGCTGGCGTGAATATGATGACAAAGACTCTGTCTGCCGTGTGGAAGAAGGACGGGCTGACGGTGGTCTCCCTCTGTCCCGGATGGGTGAAGACTGACATGGGAACGGCCGCGGCCTCTCTCACCGTATGCTTCCCCCTTGAGAGTGATTGACCGCCATCCCTTGAGGTGGAAGAATCGACCTCTGCCCTCATCTCTTCCATTCTCGACAAGCTTTCCATCGAACACACGGGAGGATTCTTCGACCGCAATCTTACCGCTATCCCATACTAGAGGAACGATTCTCGCTGTTTCAGTTTTTGGATAAATAATAGCAGGTGATTGCAATCACTGCTGTGGTGTAAAAAGACGTCTTTGCCTCCCTCGCACACGCTCCACACTCCCTTCCTGTACCCTCCGCAAACAGCGCTGAGTATGGAAGTGCTTTTCGCCGAGGCTTCCTCTATTCCACGGGCCGCCGACCTAGTTTCAGTCCCATCCTCCCCTAAGACTAAGAGAGTCTCCGTGCGAGTGTGAAGTGGAGACCACTTTCTTGCATTTCGCAGGTTGCCCGCAGCGATAATTAGATTGATATCCAGACATAATCCTACATTGAACGACATGCAGATGGGATGCAGTGTGGGATCTCCACTCGACCTCTTCCCTCTTCCTTTCCCTTCCCACATGTCCGTATTCATAGATCATCATAGGAACAGTGATAGGAATGCTCTCCTCCCCCTTCGAGTGTTGTCTCCCCCTGCGAGAGCTGCCATCCCCCGAGTACCCACTCCTTCCCCTCCCTCCCCTGACCTCCATCGTTACAATTAGATAGGTGCCCTCGATCTCTCGGTTCAATAGCCAGAGGGCCAAGTGCGGGGAGGGGCGAAGGAGGGGGCAGTGGCTTATGGGCGATCGATCCATCTGAGTGGATAGGGTCACCCACGCTTCTGCCCCTCTCGCCCCATCGCAGATGAGTAGTGGCTGTTGTCGTCTGTCTCCCGCTATAACCTTGGACTCCCTCGTGATTCTGCGCATCCGAGTACGAGTCGCCCTTGCAGTCACTCCGTCATCGATCCCTTCCCAGTCTCACCACGGGCAAAAACGGGCGCGCCATAACGACTGTTCGAGTGAGTACTGCTCCCTCTCCTCTGATTTGCCTCTCGCCCAACAGTGCGCCCCATTGCCTCTGTCACATGCTCTCTCTTCTCTTTCAGCACCTGCAAACACGAATCCCCTTCCAGCCGATGCCCGCTGCAGCATAGAATGAGCGATGAAGACGTGGTTGTGGACGTGGTCATGGATGAGCCGGAGCCCCGTCGCAGTCTGAGGGTAACACATCTTCCATGATCTATAGTACAGCGGCCTCTGCGTCTCTGGCGGGGCCACGGTGTGCCGTGAGGGAAAGGCGCTGGCCTCCTCGGCCTCTCTGCGCCCCGCCAATAACAACCTATTTCAAATATTGACTTCAACTATGTTTATATGTTTTAATTGGCAAAGCACGTTGTGAATTCTCAATAAAATGTTGTTCTTACAGAATCAGCGAAGGACGCGATCCAAGAGGGGTGGAAACGCTCCAACAATCGACAACATTGAGCCTTCCGACGATCAGGGAGAGCCATTTAAGAAGAAACGAAAGTGAGGCCTATTACCATAAAAATCGATCCCATAGCTACGAAATTATACACACACAATTTGATCATTGAAGTGATCATTCTTTACATAATAAAACGTAATCAAAACTAGAATCAAATTCAATTGCAAGCCACAACACGAAGAGTTATTTTTACAATTCTGAAAATTCCTTAGAATGTAAATTTTCTCTTTGTAAAATGCCAACAACAAGGTAGAAAATATTTGCATCACATGCTACACTTAAAGTAAAAATGCTACACTGAAAGCAAATTTAATATATTGTTATTTTTACAATATATTAAATTTAACAAAGCGTTTTACTCAATTCATTTTCTAATATTTATTCCACATTTACAATTTACGAAAAAAAAACGATTGAAGGCGTAAATCTAAATCTTCATCTTCCAGAGTAATGAAGCGACGCGACAAGGGTTCGAAGACGGTGGGGGCGCGACTCAAGGAAGCAGCCTCCCAGCGAGCACAAGTCAGTTCGATTCACTCCCAATTTCCTCCTTGCACTAATCTGTCTGCTCACCTGGGCGCGCAGAGCTGTGCACTGAGGAACTCTCACTCCTCCCTCGTTCTTTCATTCGTATCGACTTTCTAACTTCATCCCCTTTTTGGTTTCGCTCCCTCTTGGGAATTCGAAGTTCGTTTGATGTTCGTGTCACGCGACAGACCCACAATCCCTCGCCTCCTCACGTGGTGCTTCCCTGTGCCCGGGGTTTACCATCCCATAAAGTGTTGTGACCACGGTGGTTATTTGTGTGGAGAGGAGGGAGTGGCTAGTAGGCGTCCATTGCAGATGGAGGGACAGGAGGAGGAGGTAGCCGCTCCCTCCACTTCCTCCAGGCCGCCCATCCACCTGAACGCCGATCAGGAGAGCACCATTCGAGTCGTCGCCCAGTACCTCAAGGACATCGGCCTCAGGTTAGTTGCTTCACTTTTGTTTTGTTTGGGCCAAATTGTAACAATACCATTGCAGTGACTCGGTGGCCAAGTTGGCAGAGGAGTCGGGTAAGAAGTTCGAGGCGTGTAACTCTCAGCAGCTGCGCCTCGCCCTTTCCCATGGCCAATGGGACAACGCTCTGCACACTATCGCCGTCGCGGCTGATCATCTTCCGGTGAATCCTCTCTCCATAATTCACAAATGTATCTTCTTTGAAGGAACGAATGCTCTTTGCTGTGAACGAGATTTTGACTGAAGAACGCATTCTCGACCTTGTGCACCACGACAAGGTAGGCATTTCCTGTTGTTTATCTCGAGCATTGGACGCTCGAAATCCCCATGGGAGCCACGTCGCCATGGTTTTCCAAGACATCCCCTCCTCTCAGAGACCTCTCGCTCTCAAAGTGCTCTGCTCCTTCAACGGAGCTCGGCTGACTGAGGCAACCTGTCGGAGATTGTCGATGTTCATTCTCCAAAATGAGAAGACGAGATGCCTGGAGAATGAATGGGTGGAATACAAGATCTACAAGAGGAAATTGTTAGTGAATCTCAATGAGGCTTTAAAAATTTATTGTGCAGCAACCGCCACAACGTCGACCGAATGTTCAAACGACTGCTGAGTGTTCTTCCCCATTCATTCCTGATGCCTCCCAATCGACTCGAACACATCTTTATGGAAGGTGAGGAACCCACTCAAAATAAACCTAACATATTTCTGCAGCGTGGAAGCAACAGAGAATGCAGACATGCTTCAATCCCCATAGCGATCCTTCTGAGCTTCTTGCCATTCTGGAACATAACTGCCAGAACCATTCCAAGAACCACTACTACCGCATGCACAGGAAGAAGGTTAGGAAGGGGACATGGATAATATGAGAGACCCTTGAAGGTGGAAGAGGATCGACCGAGGAATCGGCACATACAGAAGCAAGAAGTGTGGACAGCGGAGTTCTCTCACGATGGACTCCGCGTGGCCACGGGAATGTACTGCAACGATGTCGATGTGTGGCGGGTGAGAAAAGACCTCTACTGGCATCTGAACGACAGTGATAGTTCAAGAGATATTCGTTGTTTTCAAGGTGTGCGTGGACGGCAACGGTTTCAAGTTTCTGGAGAAGCATATCCGACTCTACGAGACGGCGATTCATCCCCGCCAGATGATGAGCGATCTCAAGTGGAGTCCCGATGACAAAATAATCGCTGCGAGCGGAGATGGAAACTGCCCCAGCGGTCCCATAAAGGTATGAAGAGTAAAATACTTGCTCTCCACATGCTTACTGATCGGTTCAGGTCTGGTTAACTTTTTTTTTACGAAAATATTTTCAGTCCCAAATATACCTCTGGGATGTGGAGTCGGGAGGCAACATTGTCATTTCCAACATAATGGACTGTGTGTGGTCGTCGCTGTCCTTCATCCCTTGCTACATCGATCGTCACTACACCCTCGCTGCGGGAGATATGCAGGGGTCACTGCGACTCTTCGTCAGTTTTTTTCGTGAAATGTGAACAAGGATATAATTGAGAGGTTATCGATCGTAGTTCCAATAGGAGGTCTACATCATGGCAATGTGTTCAAAGAGACTCCAACCTTGTTTTCAGGAAGTCAATCCGGTGGCGTATAGTTCGGTGCGAGTCATGCAAGGCCATCGCATTCGAATGGTGCATGCACTGAAGGACGGAGTGGGAGTCATCGCCGTCGACGGCCACAACACGTCAGTTTAAATCCATCAGTGTACCCTTCAAGTTTGGATTGCAGTGTGCTACGCTTCAACAACACCAGCGATTTGACTGCTTCTCCTCCTGTGGAGAAGATATTCAGAGAGGAGACGGCCATCACGAGCATGGCTGTTCACCCGAGCGAGAAGTGAGTTCTTCCATATTCTCCCTCTCTACCTAAAACAATGCAGATACATCATCGTCAACGTGCTATTGATTGGCCTGAGGATGTGGACGGTAAAACCAGCGTCGATATTCCGGACCTATCGTGACTCCGACCACGGAGATCGCCAGATTAACATTGCCTTCGGAGGAAATAATGATCAATTCTTCGCCACTGGGGGAATCGGTGAGCCACGATGCAAGTTTATTTATGTGTCATCGCTTTGCAGATGGAATCGTCCGTGTGTACTCGATGACAGACAGCGATCCTCTGGCGTTGATCACAGTCTCCCTCCACAAATGTGTCAACCACGTGTCGTGGCATCCCACGGACCCCACTGTCATCGTCACTGGCTCCGACGACGGGTCCGTCACTCTCTGGAGCAGTCGAATCTTCGACACTCGACGGCTGGTCAACGACTGTGAACGAGGAGTCGCCGAAATCGACAACGGTCGACCTCTCAGAGACGACGACGACGTGCCCAAGGCATTCTGTGAGAGCGACGACGACGAGGTCAGAATATAACATGTGATGTTCTTGATGTGGGAAAGATGCGTGATTTTTCAAGGGTTCATGTCGTTAAACTAATAAGGGCTTGTATTTCGATTCGATTTTTTTTTCTAAATTTCAGGAAGAGTCAATGATGTTCTCAAGCCAGGAACGAGCTCGAGAGTCTTTCACTCCGGAGGATTACCTCCAAGTGTACCAAGAGGCGGGGTATCGGGATGAACAGGAAGTGGCTGAACACAGGGCTATCAAGGCGGAAATGGAAGTAAGGGATCGACTCTGGTGTGCTTTGATCTCATTTCCCCAAGAAGAAATCTGAGTTCATAGCTTCTATTTTCTTACCTTCTTGGACGATGAATTCTAACAGTACAGGGGACAGTATGTCGGAGCGAAATTTTATCTATGCAGATTTAACCAGATGCAATGTGATGGCATTTGTTAGCAATCATACTTCGTTGCAGGAAGCATTGAGGCCAGCAGAGCACCTAGAACATGAAGAAGGAGAAGCGGATGGTAGTGAAGATGAAGACGACGAGGATTATTTCGAAGATGAAGACGATGAAGACATTGGCAGCGAAGAGAGTCATGAGGAATGGCCGGAGGATGAGCACGAAATGGAAGACGAGGAGGAGAGCGACCAAGAGGACGCAGATGTCGACGTCGTGGGAGGCCTCCCAGAGACAGACGATGAGGATAGTGAGAATGAGGATCCACCATGGGGAGAGGACGAAGAGGTATGCAGAGACTCCTTCCATGACCCATTCCCCTATTGAGATGCAGGAAGACGAGGACGAGATGGATGGAAACGAGAGAATGGAATTCGGTGGAATCATTCGACGGCAGGAAAGAGGAGACAGCTCCGATTCGGGTTCCGGATACCTCGGGAACATCGAAAGACGAGGACAAGCAGGAATATAGGACGGGTTCCTAAACATCTCTGAGCCAACTTTCACATGTACATTCCGTTTTCTTGAACGCTCGTTTATGCGTTTAGGATTGCGTGTTTCGAGAATCTATTGTTTGCAATGCGTGTATAGAAATTTGAAAATCAATTGCATAAAATTGGAAAACAAACTGAATAGTTGTTGCGAGCACTCTTCTCTTCATTGAGCAGTAGATTGACCAGGCTCGCAAGAAAACCACATGATCGGTAACGGAGACGTCTCTCCTCATCTCCTGCGTGTCTCCTGCTCCCAAAATACTGAGACTTACACATCCTGCTGTTCAACGACTTGATATCCTCGTAGCGGCGCCACAACGATCTTGGAATTTCAGTGTTCTAGCAATGATAGCGTCTTATCGTTAGATGATCAAAATATCCGGTTCATTCGCTCATGGATGGGAACGAATCCGTTGTTCGTCAATATTTCGTTACGCGTCCACTTTTCAGAACCTCTTTATCTAGCAAAATTCGACAATGAATCGCAAAAGAATTTACTCTGCGTTATTCTACGATGACTTGATTTAAAAGGAAGTGGTGTCCTCCTGGGGGAGGGCGGCCTTTGCGCGAGTCTCCTTCGAGACGTAGTCAGCGGGCACCTGCAGTGTTATAGTTTGAAAAGTCGATATCATACTGTTTTTTCTGTCTTTATGTTTTCGAACGCCAACAGCGTAATTTTTGAGCTCATGATAGGTTTTTTAAATAGGCACTCTTGCTTTGATAGCTATACATTATTACATTATTCATTTGTTCTCCATGTATGAAATATCGCCTAAAATTGCGACGTTCTCTGCAGCAATTCAAGTATCGCCTAAAGTTTAAAATAAAACACTTCTCGTTATCAGAATATTACGGAAACTTTGGAGAAAATTTGAACGTCCATTAGAATTGCTGTTTCATAGTAATCACGTGAAACTTTCGCTTATAGTTAGAAGGTTAAGAAAATGTCAAAAAAACTGTCATTGAGAACTGACCAAGTATCCGAAGATGTGGCGACGGCCGATCATCTCTCCGACGAAGAACCAAAAGACAATCTCGAGGGCGACGGCAGAGTACACCAGGGATTCCTGCAATCAACGATTTCACCGATATAAATAATGTCAAGAAGATATAGGTTAATAATAAAGTCCTCTCCAATTTCAACGTTTTGGTATCATACCCTGACGGAGAGCTGCTTGTACGCTCCAGTCTGGATGGTCTGGACCACCTGAACATTCAATTTGGTATCAAACACTCTTACATGACTTCGCTCGTGCAATATCCTATCGTTTCTTATTTAAAAGAATAAAAATACCTTGCTGAATTCGGCCTTGATGGCGGGCCACTCGGCCTGAGTCGGGGGAGCGAGTTCCTTCTTGAATACTCCCTGCAAGAAAGACATAACGAGGGAATAATTAGAATGGTGGTAACCTTGAGGAGCTGGGAGCGACGGGGCCACTGGGCAGCCTGGTGACGGTAGATGGCCCCCGAGAGGTTGGCAATCTTCTCCAGCATGTTCATCTTGCGGGCGGCCATGGCTTTACCTGCAAAAGTGTTTTCTTGTACCGTCAGAACACTTCAGGCGCGTGAGTAACGGCGAATGTGCATCAACAAGCGACCAGTCGCTGAACAAATCGAGGTGTCCATGAATGCAAACTTCCTGAACCAGTTACAGTTCTATTTACTAAAATGCTAGTTCATATTTTAAGTGTTTCAGTGAAAAGAACAATAAGAGATTGCAGTTGTTCGCTGACCGCAACGCGCACGCGCCGCTCGCTGATACGCGGGCACCCACCAAAAGTTCGAGCGCGGTAATTTGAAAAGTGGACCACTGTGACTCCCATATGCCGGAATCCGAAAGATTCAGCATTAAAGTACCGAAATTTAATATCAGAGTATCTATTAGGTTGATCGGAAAGTAACGGTACATAGTGTTTGGAATTTTATTTCTCTGATCCCTGATGGATCCAGGGCTCATGCGCGTGGGGTTAGCATGGGGTGTGAATGCCAAGCATACGCCCTTTGCGGCTACTCAGTTGTGAGATTCCAGTGCGAATAAGATTGTGTGGAAAAAA
>JACMIG010000140.1:0-43927 GCA_014805385.1 Levipalatum texanum
TGTTGAGCTTGAAGGAGCCGGCTCCAGGTATTCTTGCCTCCGTGGAAACAATGATGTCCCAGTTGATCTTGTCGAAAGCCTGTTCTAATTCCAGTTGGCGGGCGGGCGTTGAGAGAGTCCGAGTGTTCATGGTACCTAGGTAGAGGAGGGCGACCATTAGGGTAGGATACATCCACGCGTTCCAAGGCGTTTATCGTGGAGGGCTTCTCGGTGGAGTCGGAGATGGAAGGGGCGAAGGAGGAGGAAGACAATCGAGAGAAGACTAGACAACCGACCTCCTTCCTCCAGACTCGACCTGAAAAGTGCTACACAGACTTCCCGCAATTGACGTATAATTTTTCTGTACTGATAAAAGCTACTCTTTGAGATTATCCAAATTTGATAAATATCGGTGCCAACTGTGCTGAGGTTCGTTGTCACAGTGACATGCCAACTTTCGGCAATTGCATTGGGCAACGCACCGGTGAAAAGGAATCGTAATAGAAAGCGGAAGAAGGAGTCATACAAAGGGCCCATCATACAGGAACTAATACTTGACGCATTGTTCCATGTAGGGTATTTATGAGAATGGAATAAGGGAGCATGGAAATTCTTACCATAGATTCTGACAAAGTATTGCTTTCCGTGTTCCTTATTACACGGGAATGTAAGTGCCTGAACATCAGTCCGTGATTTTCACCTCATGAAACAGCTCATTCATATTACAACATTATTCCTAAAAATTGGTTTTTACTTACGAACAGTTTCTTCCCACCGCTTTCCTTTTATTGCGGGCGCTTTGCCAAGCCGATTTGTCGGTTGTTGTGGAGGCAGTGCAGTTAATCCGCCGCCAACTCTTTATCTCTTCCTGCCTCGGTCTCTTGACCACTCCGCCCTTCCTACCCCACGCAACACAACAGCCACCACTCGTTCAGAGTAGCAGACGGACACTCCCTCACCTCCCGCTACTTCGTGTAACTCGGCCATAATGCTATCTAGCGAGAGACTACCTCCTCCCGTCTATTTGCTAGTTGCCCTCCGACAACTCTATTCCTCTGCCGACTCCGGGTTCTTCGACAGCGACGAAGAGGACGAGAGCATGCCCAGCCAGCTGTGGGAGCCCTCCGACGGCATCTTCGGGACGATCATAACATGGGAGAATGTGGAGGAGCGCCTGAGGTCATCACTCAAGACACAAGCAAGACTCGGAGCTGCGCGCGAAGTCGCACTACTGGGAAAGGTACTATCATTGGTATCGTTCTACAATTCCCGAAGTCTTAAGGGCTCCGTCACTAAGATAGCGCTTGTGAAATGCGACTGGACAGGAGCGGCTAAGGGCGAAAAGTTGCCAGAGAAAGTCGTTATAAAGGTATGGATGTTCAATGTGCACTTGTTGAGTTTTTGGTGCCCGAAGATTTATAAGTAACGAAAGAAAAAAGTTATGTATAGATAATTTGAAGATGCTAACTCAGAGTTCAACTGAATTCAGTTGACTTCGTGTGTGTTCTTCTGCGAGTTCACTGGGAGGTCGGCAGAACAATTCCCGGAACCCATGAGGAAGCACGTCGAGAAGTTTGCACTGTCGGTAAGCCAGATATTTTATGCCAGCAACTTTTCCATCCGAAAATCATAGAACTGCTGTACGTTTTGTACGAAATTTCATGGTAAATGTTTTCAACGTGGACATTCCTACTGAACAATAATGGACATCCTTTAGATGCATAATAGCGAAATGGACTTTTATCGCACGCTGACTGCGTGGAAATCAGAGTATCCATCCCTGTCCACGCCCGAGTGCTACTACGGATACACTCTGGATGCTGAGGTAGGCATAAGCCACTATTAATCTAACGGGCATCAATTTCAGGAATCGCCAACGGGACATCTAGCTCTGGAATTCATCGATGGATGCACAGTCAAACTGGCCGATGAAAACATATCCGTGAAGCAAGCGCTACAGGTACAAACATTCTATGGGAGCTGTGTTGTAGTTTGTCAAATGCTCACGAGTGAACAGTTGCAATCGTGAATCATAGGATTTTATCTCGCTTGAAGTTTATACTCTGGAGTCTCATGATTATGCGTGGTTCAGATTAGCGAGGGCAGGAAGTGATGCGTTCGAAAACATTATGACATGCTATTGCATGAAACTGAAATTTTATGATCGAAGATTGGAGATCTTTCAAAGATTAACTGCGACCCGTGGTTCTCGGCAGAAAAATACTTGTTGTTTGTCTCCTCGCCAGACGAGAGGAAAATGCGAACATGTGTGCTTAGTGCACACTAGCGGTTTGACTTTCGTTAGAGGATCAGCCGCATCAACCAAGATGAATTTGAGAAATATGAGCACGATTCCGAAGCAACGACTCCAGAGTAGCATTGAAACTCGTGCAAATTATCACTCCTGAACCCAAATCTGCTTGCAGGTAGCCAGAGAAATTGGCCGCCTACAGGGAATTGCCCATAAGAAAGGAGAAGTACTTGAGAAGAAGTATGAGAGGAAGCTTCTCGGAGACTATTGGGCAACTCAGACAATTGAGGTTTGAGTTGAGTTTTGACCCCTGAAATGTTATCATTGTCAGTCCTTCACAGCGACGTGCATGCCAGTGACTACTCTGGACAAACACGGGCAGTTGGGGGACGTCCTGGATCGAGTTAGTCCATATCCAACCCTTCTAATGATGGAACTTCTAAAGGTCCTGGCTCTTATGCCTATTTACTTCGGGACGAATCTCAGCGAGACTCTTCACGTGCAGAGGAAGACAACGCCTGTTCTCGTTCACGGAGGTGAGCAATCTCGGCAAACAGATAAATTGCTGCCCTTTCAGACCTCTGGTCGGCTAATCTTCTCTTCGACAACAAGACCGAGGACTTGCGCATGCTGATTGATTGGCAGGTCGGTAATTAAGGTCTGAGGAAGTAAAACACAACATATTCACTTGATTGTGGGAAAGGAGCGTTGAAATCTTGTTCCATTCAGCTGGTTCGCCAGGGATCGCCTGCCACGGATATTCTCAGAATGGCCCTCACTTCCATGTCTGCTGCAGATCGAAGAGCACACATGCAGGTATCTCAATTCACTGCTTACTGTCAAAATCTGCGATCATCAACATGAAGTCTTTTCTCAAGTTTCTGAACGTAAAAAGTGGAAAGAAGACAATTTGTTTCGAATCTCGATGAGATCCCAAAATGTACCTGTGCAGGAACTTCTCTCTGCTCAATACGACGCCATGATGGATGTTATCGGGGACGGCGACGCTCCATACACGATGGAAGAGGTGTGTGGAGAAGAAAAGGAATAAACATTGGGGTCGTTTGCAGCTCCAAGAGATCTACACCATCCTCATGCCTCGTAGCGCATTTTTCGTCCTTCCACAGATTGCGGGACTGGCTAAGGTATTGTGCGTACTAATCTCGAAATCTCTCTTGAATTTAGAGCGTGCGTGAGATTACTCACGAGGAGCTCGAAATGCGCAACGACGCTGCCATCGAGAAAGTGAAGAAATCAACCATATATTAATAATTGTGAATCGTTTCAGCTGAAAGGAGCCCTGGAAGACATGTTGGAATTCCACGAACTCAATGCGGAAGCCAACAAAAATCTCAAGGAGACTTTTTGAATATTTTCATGACTCTGACAACTAAAAACGAACCCCATGTACAGCTGTGATTATTAAAACTTTTATTATCGACGCTACTTTACTAAATCCTTCGCAAAGATGTGTGTTCTAGCATAACAAACCCATAAGAAATGCAGCCAACTTGTTCTGCCATGTTTCGCTTCATCCACAATGCAAATTTGTTACACAATGTAGTGGACTGCGAGCTTAGTTAGTATCCGTCAGTAAGTTAGTATATTCGGTAGAATTGTACGGTGGAAAGAATCTCATGGTGGGAAAGTCGAAGGCAATCCGTATGGAGATTGGGACGTCCTGAATATTTGATGCCTTCTTAACGAAGACTTGGAAGTAGTGAAAGTTGTTCATTCTGTCATGTCCGTTTTCGCGATGCATTACCGGTTCAGTGGCCCGCGTCAACATGCCTGGTCGTGGAAGCTGAAGAGAATGAGTGTTGGATTTCTAAATGGACGCACCAGCGAAATGTATGGTAGCATAGCGCTGGTAAATCTGGGTGATTCGACTTCGCCTCGACTAATGTGAGCGTCAAGGAGAAGACTTCCCATTGGAATGGCATGGCTCGGAACACATCGGACAGAAAAGCTGAAAGTATATACCAGATCTGGTCAACATAAAAAGCTGCTCATTGCGGTTTGGAGACTTTCTTTACCCCCTCCATTACCATGTAAATGTGAATCTAGTATTACCGTATCGAAATATTGCGCCAGATCCATTCCGGAAAATCCGGCATTACACGCAGAGCCAGCGTCAGAGGGGTTGTTTCTTGCATGACGATGAAGGAGTCCTGTAATGGTCATTTGATATGAGATGTTGAATGGTCAGATGCAAACCACTGTCTTCCGATGACACACCAATTCGCTTCCCGTTAGTGTAAACGCTACGGGCGCGAAGAGGTTATAGTCGATTACCTGTATGTCAGAGGTATGAGTATCCGTGAAGTCAACTCACATTTCTCCAGTTGATTGACGTAAATTCCTGTGTCATCTCAACCACCCACCATGGGGGCGTGGAGATGCCTGCAAAGCTCGGTGTGGAACGCAACAGACGCATAGACCTCTGCTATTTATATCATCCACGAATTCGCGCAAGGTGCACGCAGGCTTGAGCCAAGCAAAGTAGCGACAGATCTAAATGATCGTATCATAATATGGTTTTCTCCAGATTCCCAACCTGTCGCATACGAATAGACTCTAAAGGTCCGAGGAGGTCGAGAATTTGGCGCCAAATGTCGTCGCAGAGGTCGTTCCATCGGCATTCTATGATGCACAATGAGTCGAACTTAGGTCGAGTACTCACTTTGCTCGGTCGGTTCCATGTAGAAAGGTCGAGATGGTGCCACAATCGATGTTGATGACGTAATGTTTATAGGACGCGAGAGGGGAGGTTGACCCTTCTTTAGGTTGCGTCAGTCCTGCCACAGGGGGGCGGTGACCCAGTGGAGGAGGGGACGCCCCTTCGCCCAATGATTGTCCGGGTCAACTATCCCTTTCTGTCCTCGGAGATCCTGACCATAATTAATGAACGACTGCCTCAATACATTGCAGCAAAGACATTTCGGTATTATCATGAAAGTTTATCCACTTGACATTGCATAAAGAGAGGCACAGCATTAACGTTTATCGAGATGATTGATTGACTTCATCCTCGGGGAATCATGGGCCTGATTGGAATGATCGGCTTGATTGGCTTAGGGCCTCCCTTGTTGCCCGGCGGACGGAAGATTGGAGGAGGCTTCCCTTTTGCCGCATCCTGAACCAAGCGAAGAAACGATCGACTCGTGGAATCTCTAACTCACCGCAACCGACGCAAAGGCGAGGATGATGGCAGCGACGAAGAAGAAGATGAAGAAGATGCGCATTGGAAATGAGGATGATCATTCTGGCGAATGAGCTCTTTTTATAGTCATCAGAAGGTCAATATTTGATCCTGAAGAACGCAAAATATTTGTACGCAGCTGCTGTACGAACGGGAGTTTATCAGAAGGCTAAATCAACATCATTGTCGTCCAATGGAGTATTGAACTTTTGAATCCTTCTCGTCCACTCGTCCACCGGCACTGTGAGAAGAAAAATTATCCAGATGTGGTCATTTCTTTTAATGTCCAGCTGACATACTATCAGGATATTTGCTGTTTTGTGTGTACATCTAAAATGCTCTCGATTGTACGCATGAAAACTCTAACGGCGACCTCTGGTGTGCACAAGTTTCTGTTTGAAGTTTGGACGACGTCCGAAGGAAACGCGAAAGGTCACGACTATACGATACGATGTTCATTCTGCTCACATCAGCAGCATGCATACGGAGTAGTAGTTTGGGGAACAGGGCAATATGGGCCGGCCTGCCGAGTCCTCGCGTTGCAGGGGATCTTCTGCAATAGAGCAGTTCAACTATAGGAAAGCAGGAACTTCTTGGCACGATGCCAATCCAAACGGAACAGCAATATCCATTAGATCGTCGCATTCAATGTGGGACATTGGTCCGCCATTTAGAGTACATGATGCCAAGAATTTCCTGTCAGTCCTTCTTCAACACTACTTCAAACCCCATCAACTTACTGCAACTGAAACAACGACGACCGCTGCAAGAATAACGAAGAGAAGCGAAAAGATTTTCATCACCACAAAATGATCATTCGTTGTTCCACGTGGCAAGTCTTTTATAGGACACACATGCAACTTTTATGGTAACGTTCTCTCTTCTCTTCCAAAAGCAAACACTCTTCTGGTTGTTTTCGTCAACATGCACTTCCGGCGCTGATACGGTTCATAGTACTGATACGGTTCATAGGTCGCATTATTGTATATGTGGCTATTTTGTCAGAAAAATGGATCACTAATTGAAAAATACACTCGATTTTTCTCGAGAATTCCCGTATTCCGGAACACGGATTGAATATCCATTGCTGGCAGCGATGTCTATAGATGGACCCCTCTGAGAAGGCACCTTATCTCTTGGGTTCATCGAATCTCGACCTTCCCGCGCGAGGAGATCCCTCTTCTATCCATATAACATCGGAAGAGAGGATCATACTTGGAGGGCAGTAGCCAGTGATGCTCGCTCGAACCCTCCTCGTTCTGCTGGGAGGCCTCACGTGGGCTTCCGCCAAGGGCGGAAACCAGATCTCGGACCCTACTAATCCCTTAGCGGTAACGGGATTCCCCGAGCTCGTCATCATCGAATCGCCCGCTTCCACGGTCGAGACAGCTGCGAATGAAACTTCCACGGAGGCGACTGTCAGCGTGTAAGGGTCTGGCTTGGGTTAGCCAACGATTGAATCATCTTATTTTATGTATCTCAGCTAATCTACTAAAAGTTACCAAATATGTTTCGATATGGGGATGACCCGCTTTTTTTTCAGAATTCCCGATACGGCTCCCTTCAAAGCCCGCAATCTGCTCGTGATCAACGCCAACCTAGGGCGAGCGCAGTGAGTCTGTTCTCGGGGCCGGTTGCTTCTTCCCTTCTCACCAGATTCTCGCCCCTATCCCTCGTGTCCTCACCTCTCGCTATCGCCATCGACGGCCGTCTCGACTACACCATGGAGCAGTTCGAAGCCATCGGAGCCGCTCTCTGCGGGTGCAGTCGCACCGCTCCTGGAGGTCACTAATTTCCATTCTTGCACCTTACTTTTTTGCATTGCTTTGAGTATCATCTAGGATGTGATAGGGCGGAATGTCGCTGAAGTGCTGGAACGTTGAAGATAGCAGAACCCCAATAACTGATTGAGGCTCGTCCGCCAACGACTCCTCCCACACGATAACCTTCAACAACACCTACGAGAGAATCGGAAACCTGTACAAGTGGGAAATTTTTCTCCCTCCATTCCAAGGAAAGTTTCAGCCTGACCTCACGCGACTCAATCTCTCGTCAACTTGCGCTGGAACTGAGGCAGCTCGTTGCCACCGGATCCATCGGACTCGGTCTGCACTTTTCGTCTCTCGGCGACGCGAAGGACAGTGCATCTAGTCGCATCTGGGTGCGTTTTCGGTTTACACTATTGTAGAGTATTCGAAGTATTCAAATTCCGACGCTCGGACAATACCAATGACGGACTTCGTTAACCCTCGATTTGCCTCTTCTATTCACAGTTCATGGTAGATTGAATCACTCGGGGAATAAAACGGGGCTCGGAGAGGTTGAACAAAGGCGTGCGCAGTCTGCCATTGGTCACGTCTGAAGAGCTTGGATATATTGACATGTTCTTTGTAGAGCTGCGCACCAACTTCAGCCACCATGCGAGACTGCCACCAGGCCGGCACCATCACGGCCAAGTGGTGCGAATACGACTTGGAGAGGAAGCGGGTTGGCATGCTCGGAACTGTTTGGCTTGGAAGTTAACTTGAATTGAAGATCGTCGTGCATGCTATGGAGGAGCGACAGATAAAGGGAACTCCCATTGAGGGCGATGCCTTTGAAGTAGTTCCCATGACACAACGAGGATAATGCCGAACTTAAAGGTAATGTCGGTAGGGTGGTTCTCAAAGGATCGCGATCTCTACGTGCAACCAGCGGATTCGTCCAAGTGAGTTCCCGCTCCAGAACCTCAATGACTCCGTCCGTCGCAGGGCCATCATCACATCGTCAGTGGACGGGAACTCGTCCATTTTCTTTGATGTCGACTGTGTGCTCGTTAGTTTGCAATCTCATCTCACAAACTGAAAACAACTGCAACGCAGTGGCCGATTATTTCATTTCTTTTTCAGCGCAATGCACCCCTCTGCCCTGCCGCGCATTCCATCAGCGCCTTTTCCTCGATCGTCCCGCTGCCCTCGGACGGGGCGTCGCCCTTCGTCGACATCCGCAGGACCGTGAATGGACTGTACATCGCCACCACAGCTCACGTTGGTCTTAGCTCCACTGACCTGACACGTCATATTTTTTCAAGACATCTTATTTTTAGGTACTCAATACCAAATCACCATTGTAACCAGTTTGCTCTGAAACGGAATGATGAGGCATCGAGGCGTTTCGTAACCTTGACAGTTCGCCATTTTCGGGTGCCCGGCATTACTGATAATGTGGCATCCTTTTCTGATAGGCCTTTGACTTTTTCAGTTTGTGTTGTAGCTGCTGGAGGTGGTTGACATCGACGCGCTCACGTCCACTGCCCATCCCATTCCACCCACGGGAGTAGCCATTGTTACTTGCCCCGCCGGACATCTGTAAGGGATTCTTATGAGATTTTCTTATCTCTTGTCTTTCCATGGGCATCCTCGGGTACGGAACCTTCTTCCGCTGCAGTGATACTGTCCACAACACTACCGTCATCGCGCTCGCAAAGGTAATAACAAACAAAACAGTTCGTAATTGCCGATATCTGCACCTGGGCTTGATGAATAACTGATTGAGAAATGAATGTACTTGTTTGATTTTTCAGGAATGGCTTCCCTCCGCCAAGACCTCGACGTGCCCCTTTGCCAAATCGTGAACAAATTCAATTGTTCTTCCTGTGTCCTAATAATAATCACGTTCATGTCTGCTACTTTGTTCCTTCACACATTTCGTCCCATAAACTTCATTCATGTCACTTCGGGCAATTATTTGACACGCATTACCCAGATCCGAAAGATACGGCTTGCGCCCCCTGGCCAGACGCGCGGATTGACCTAGGTCACTGGTAGACACGAGAGACCGAGGAAGTTAGTGGACAGCGTCGCGTTCATTTTGCGATTCACTCGAACCAAACAAGTCTTCAGTTGTTCCTCAGTTCTAGTCAACCTCAATGGACCCGTCTACAATAAAGAAGAGTGAGTTCTTTTATCGGGGTCCATTTCACTTCACGCATTTGTCGTATTTTCTCTCAGGAGAAGTGAGGGAGTATGTCGTAGACGTTCTAACATTCCTGGACGAGATCCAAGAAGAAAAACTGACTGCAGAGGCGAGGGAGAAGGTAAAATGATTGAAACAGTTAATAAGTCGTCGAATTTACCCTTGCAGATCCGAGTAATCACGCGGAGCACCCACGAGATGCGCGATAAGACAGTCAGTTACACTTTTAAAAATTAAGCAACATAAAAATCCAGTTCGTATTACAAAATGCACTTATTTATGCACATCAGTGTAGTGCAATTAACGATCCAAGCAACGCAATTACTTCGTTTTCAGCGCGAAGGCAACAATATTCAACAAGCGCAACGATACCAACTCCAGCAAAATCCATTCTGATCTTTTTAAAGTTGTTCAACCTCCGGATGCCGCTGTTTATTTGCTATATGTCTTAAGTTATTCACAATCACATATTTATTGGTTTCCAATTTTTTCATAAAATCGAAACATCGAATTTTTTAATCATCATGGGACTAACATCGTGTTTACAATTAATACATCTGCGCATAATCTACTTTGAATTTGTTTGGAACAAAAATGAAAAACGTCAAATAGCGGACGATACCATTTCCCTTTGTCTCTGCTCCAGAAATGTTGCGAATTCGGCCTTCTTCAGGGCGATGAGTTCCTTGCATTGGGCAATCGAAGATATCATTCGCTTCTCGGCCACGTTGCACGATCGGTCGACGAACTGCGAGTAACACCAACGAGCGCGGAACTAAAACATGTTGTTTTCCTTTTTGGTTCATTTACATTTTGAGCAAAATGTGATCTGTTCTGTGTCGCTTAATTTGTTCTGGACTTTCCCAATTTGCGATAATGCCAGGTGATCAGTATCATAAAAGCTCTAATGCCAGGTGATCAGAATCATAAAAGCTAACCTTGAGAAGGTCAGATGTCGGCGACACTTCGCTGTAGAACTGATCAGCGCATATAAGGAACTCTTCATAGATAATTCGCAAGCGCACAAGAAAAGATGAGCGAGCCTGAATTTATTGAGATTGTTGCTGCGGTGTAGTAAATGATGTCGTGTGAATCTTACAAAGTATTGCCGCAATTAAAGTTGAAATACTATGTGGGATACCGAAACTGTTCCTTTTCTGGGTCCGTTAGATTATACTCATGCATGAAGATGATAACCACACAATACGCGTGCGCCCTAATTCAAGTGTAACGGAACGAGAAAACGAAAACCTTCCGTACCCCCTCAATACCATAATGATTACATTATATAGTTTGTCAGTGATTAAAAATGTGCTATGAATGCCAAATGCGGCTTGCAACTGACCCTTTCCTCTCGTGAGCTCCCCCTGACTTCGTCAGGTTTGAGGCCACACCCGATCAGGTTAAGCCGTATTTCGATCTCCTCGTCCTTCCCCACAATCAAGATCGTGATTTCTATAATAGTCGATTCTCCGATTGATAGCGCAATCGGATAATATATTGTTAGCAATACATTTTATTAAAAAGTGTTAAAAACCCTTTGCCCGGATGGATAAGGACAATACCAACCATCGAATTGCGATTGAGCTGCGCAAACGTTTTGTGACCTTTAATTCTATGACACCAACCAGTGATAATGACGTTGTCGACGACGCTTTGCGGTACGCTCAGTTCGGTCTGGAGATCGTACTCAATGCCGCAGTATGGGCACTGAATCCGCATGTTTAGCTGCGTGCCATCGCCTCCAAAGATGAAGTTGTAGTAACAGGAGGAGCAGAACGAATGAGAACACGTCAGTGTGAAGCATTTACGATCTGAATGAGGAGAAATTACGCAATAATTTATATTTTCATATTTATGCTGATTTTTAAAGCTTCGTTGGTCTTTTTGCCTGTCTTCATCTCTGGGCTTTAAGGCATAACCACTACATAACCCCCACAAGATAAAAACGCGCAAATTCCCCGCGTCCGGGGTTTATGTAGACGAACTTTCGTCGTCCTAAACCACGGTCCTGGGTTTAATTAGACGTTCTGTGCGCGGCTTTCACATTTTTATCAGTAGGGGATTATACTGGCGCGATCGTTGAATTTTAGAATAACAAAAATAAATAATATTACAAAATATTATCTAGTTACGATATCCAGGATCTTCGTTCCAAAAGAAGGGCGAAAAGCGCCCAACCTTGAAAGAGATATATATTTCTAGATAGAGAAACAAGAAAGCAAAAGCAAAGAAGATTACTAGTTTACTGCACAAGATAGTGGTTTTCATATGATATTTTTTATCGAAAGATCAGGTCTTATACATGTTCTTTTGATCTAGCCCGGCGAGCTCAGCGAGCCGGGCTTTATCACATTTTAAGAAATATATTCGAACATAGTCGAAATTTGGTTTCACCAGGCACGAGTCCTTGAAGATCCCAGTATTTCCTTGACGTACCGCAATTGTAGAACCGTAGGCAGATTTGGCACATCAGGTCGTCTCGGAGTTGATCCGTTAGTTCCTTATTCGTGGCCAAAGATTTAAAGTCAATCATTTCCCGGACTGCCACTTTGCAGAAGATCATGGCGATTTCTGCACAAAAAATTCTAGATGGGACTCTGGACCATTATGATGGAAGCGGCAGTTATTTTAATTACGTTTTTGAAAAAAAATTTTAAAACTAATAATGCATACACAAAATTTATAAAATTATAACGAACGCAAGAGCAGCTTATTGGCGATGGTCCTAGCCTGGTTTCTCGATGCAGGTAGCCTTCTCGATGTCCATCTCTTCTTTAGTTCTTGTTGAGAACACGCGACACACCACGATGCCTCTCGTGCGGCAGCCAGTACCGGTACGACTTCTGTAATTCGAACAATCATAAAAGCTTTTAAAAAGATTTTTTTTGAAAAAATTTATATGTATTAACAACCTCATTCGGACTACACATAAAAGAGCCATAAAAAGAATTTTTAAACATTACCTTCGGAGTACATCCGCTTGCAGGCCGCGCACCGCAGGGACGATTCGATCATCTTCGCAGGCATTGCGATTATGCGCTGAATAGCGAACTCTAATATTCCAAGACTTACACCCGCACTACGGATACCCCTGTTCATATTTGATAAAAAGTGCAATATTTCTGCGAAATTCAAACGACGTCTCAGCCCATCCCGAAGATTTCATGACATTGCGCGAAGTTTCACAGGAGTGGGAATTCTTCGAGTAGATGTGCGAAACTTTCCCCATGATTTAAACCGCTTCTAGCGCAATATCGGAATCCGTCGCTTTTTGAAGATACAAAGAAGGATTCTATACCGTATAGACTATACGTCAAAAATATTTGCAGTTTGGAGGCACACCAGTATGAGTGCGGTAAAGGCAACTTCGCTGTGTTGCGGACTATCCATTATTTTTTAATTTCATTACTTTCTACCACTAATATGTTCTTAACTGCTGCTCGATTTCCAGACCATATGTGGACCTTCTGGACTGCATATTTTGCGATGGAGTAAGTATCTCTTTGTAAGTGAATCTTTATCTACTCGAACGGAATGTATTGACTGTGATCGCTTTCCTTCGTCGTCTACACATACTAACTGGGGAGGAGAACACAACACAGGTACAAGTGGAAGTCAAGCCTTTTCCGTTAACTTACTATAGTAATATCTTGGCCGGGGAGGGGAGTCATCTCTGCATACAAGTTATGGGTCGGCAAAAGGTAACACAGCTGGATTTTTGGGGGGAGGACGAAATTGAATGGTCATGAACAAAATCATTGTGCGCGAATAAGCATTGGCTTAGTTATCCTGCTGCTTCTTCTCGTCTCCCTTGAGGACGATATTGGCAGTGAGGCCTCCACGAGGGTAGTACCTGTAATGAAGTAGATCGTAGATGCATGATGAATTTGATATATGATGTTCAAGTTAGGATATCTTAGGGTTATATACTTTTAATATATTGTACTGGATAAGAACTTAGTACTGACTTATCGAGCGTGGACTCGGGGATTCGCTTGAGCATCTCGCGGGGGAAGATTCGCAGCAGCTGCCATCCAATGTCGAGCGACTCGAAGACCGTGCGGTTCTCGTAGTGGCCTGAAATGATTCATTAAAAAAACGTACTAGTGGTTACTGCAAGAACTAACGCCTTGAAAAGGGATTCACAGAATCTTTCATCGAAACCCTTAAACTATTTGCAAGAGTTCTGAAATAATACTCTATGGTGTAACTATTTTGATGAATTCCTTAAGAGTCTCTGAACAATATCGTACCCTGAGTAATAAAGTTCTTCTCGAACTTAATCAGGAACTCGAGGTAGAGGAGATCATCAGCAGAAAGGGCTTCCTCTCCGACGACAGCCTGTAATGATCTCGATTTTATTTTGAACTCGGTTTTGGAAGCGTAATTAAACGAAGTTTATTTACCTTCATAGCCTGCACGTCCTTTCCAATAGCGTAGCAAGCATACAGCTGGTTAGAAACATCGGAGTGATCTTCGCGAGTCATACCCTGTAAAGATGAAATATATTTGACAAATCACCAAAATCAACATAAACAAGTTGATAATGAAGGAAAAACGTACAACTCCAATAGCGGATTTCATCAACCGAGACAGGGAGGGCAGCACGTTGATCGGGGGGTAGATAAGCCTGAAAAATTTAAATTATTCTTTATATTTTATTGAATATTATTAAATTAATATTAATCTTTTTATGCGTTATGTTTATTTCTTCATTTGTCCCCTACCCAATTCCTATCCGATTGACCGAAAACGACAGCGTGATCTCAGCAATCGAGGTGCCGGGCGCGGGGATCGAACCCCGGACGGAAACCCCGGCCGCTCTCTTCTCTAGCCGTCAGACCACGGCGCCGCTTATAAATTCACTATCGGGGACGCCCAATCACTCCTATCTTCTCTCTTCTCCCTTCTCCCCTCTTGTCTATCGATCCTCTAGAATCGTTTCCCCGCTCTTCCCCCGGCCCATTTTTTGCCCTCCGATCAACGGAGCCGTCAATCAGCGAGACAACAGCCACCCAAGAGTCCGGGTAGAAAAAGAACACGCTTTACTGGGGAGTTATGATATCTACAAGCTCGTGCAGTTTCTAAGTAGTCAAACGACATATACTTTGCTTCCGTAATAGCTCTTATATTTTAGCAATATCGATCGGAAGTCTCTGGAGATTTCCAGTCTTCATACCTGTTGTGCAGCTGTCGGTCGACGTAAATCTGTCCCTCCGTGATGTATCCAGTGAGATCAGGGATGGGGTGAGTGATATCTGTAGTGATTCAAGACTAATCGTTTGGCCCATGATCCGCTCACCGTCGTTGGGCATGGTCAGGATGGGAATCTGCGTGATGGATCCGTTGCGGCCTTCGACACGTCCTATAACATCATGGTCAGATGTAGGGGTTGAAGTTTAGACGAACCGGCTCGCTCGTAGATGGTGGCCAAATCAGTGTACATGTATCCGGGGAAACCACGTCGACCGGGCACCTCTTCACGAGCGGCGGACACCTGTGTAGGCGTAGCGTGATGAAGAAGTGAGTTCGATGGCGTACCTCACGCAGAGCCTCAGCGTACGAAGACATGTCAGTCAAGACGACGAGCACGTGCTTCTCGCACTGGTACGCGAAGAACTCGGCAGCAGTCAGGGCGATACTGAAAGGGACGAGGTTCGGGCGAAGTGCTGCTATCGTGAATACCGGGGAGTGATGATACGCTCGATGGTGGGGTCGTTGGCGAGATTGAGGAAGAGGCACACGTTCTCCATGGAACCGTTCTCCTCGAAGTCCTGCTTGAAGAAACGGGCAGTCTCCATGTTAACTCCCATGGCAGCGAAGACAATGGCGAAGTTGTCGTTTCCGCCGCCCTGTAACATTCTGGTTGATCAAGACGTAGTGTCGATGGGAAGAGTAAGGAGGAGAAGAGAAGAGGAGGATATGGGGGATGAGGACAGGAGGGACAGGGATTGAATCTCACCTCTCCAGCCTCATGTCCGTGCTTGCGCTCCCCGGCGGGCAGCTTGACCAGACCTGCAAGATTGTATTTATTTTTTCGCCCTGTACCACTTTTAGCCGTAATCGCGGATTATAAGCATTTCATACCTCCCTGTCGCACAATCTGTGCGGCGATTTCGTTGTGGGGCAGACCGGCGGCGGAGAAGATGGGGATCTTCTGACCACGGGCAATCGAGTTCATGACGTCGATGGCGGAGATTCCAGTCTGCGATCAACGGGGTGTGGATTACGATAAACGATATGAGTACCTGGATCATTTCCTCGGGGTAGATACGCGACCACGGATTGATGGGCTGTCCGTTGATGTCGAGGAAGTCCTCGGCGAGCACGGGAGGTCCCTTGTCGATCGGCTTGCCGGATCCGTTGAAGATACGACCGAGCATGTCCTCGGAAACGGGCGAGCGAAGAATGTCTCCCGTGAACTCGCAGATGGTGTTCTTGGCATCGATACCGGAGGTACCCTCGAAGACCTGTAATGAGAATAATGCCAGTGCTGCGTTTGTCAATCAGGTCAGATCGGGAATATCAAGTCGGTGATGTAAACTTCATGTGGAGCAAATAAATCACCTGTACGACAGCCTTGTTCCTGGTGATCTCGAGCACCTGTCCGGAGCGCTTCGTACCATCGGGAAGAGTGATCTAAAAGGGATATGTTATAATAGTCGCTAGTAACAGTCGACAGAAAAACGACGCTGTGTGATGCTCACCTGGACGATCTCCGAGAACTGAGGGAACTTGACGTCGTTGAGAATGACGAGAGGACCGTTGACACCAGTCACCGTCTTGTAGACTGAATTTTATTATTAATTAAATTTGATTATTTGAAGAGACTCTATTGGGTATCCTCAAAGGGCAGGTTTTATTTAATAATTATTTTGCCAATATCAAGAGAGATTATTGGGTATCCTTAATGGGTAATTTCTGATGAGTACGCACTGAGACGGGGCTGGGTGGTGTAGTTGCGGATCGTTGCCGTCTGGGCGGACGTGATCCCCTTGTTGACGTCGACAGTCGCCATACCTGAAAAGAATCGGCCTTTATAATAAATATTTAATGTTTAATTAAAGAACAAAATAATAATAATGTTGCAGCGCGAGCGATCAATGTAATCTCCAGGTAGGGGCGAAAGGCGAGAGACCGCCAAATCGTGCGCTTATCTACGAGAGTGCACAGAGAGGCGAGAGTGAATGAGGCGCAGAGCCAAAGACTGCCGAGTGCCCTCTCGTCTTTGTTCACGGAGACGTGCGAATTTAAATCAATGCTTATTTTCGAATTGACAAGAAAATAATAATAAAAGATCTGGAATAGCACGAAGGGAAATCCCGGTTCCGAAGTGAAGGGCGAAGAGGTGAGTTAGAGTCGCGACCGAAGATCGACCGCGGACGAGAGAGTGCGGCGGAGCGCGCGCCGGGGCACAATCAATGCGAGCATGCAAGAATAGGGACGGGGCCGCCCCCTCCCCTCTCTCCCTATTCTCCCAGGGGATTATGGAAGTAAGGACCACTGTAGCTAAATTCATATTCATTAATGCAAAACGTTCCATGTTCCATACTTCAGAATTCAGAAGCAGATCATTTCCGTCATTTACATCACAACCTATCAGGTTCCTGAAGTGGCACTCTATCTCAGAACCTGATGATCATCACAAACATGATGTAACGTTATAAACAAGTCAAAGATTGCTAATATCTATTGCAGCTCAATGAAACGACGCCACAGTATACGATACATGGAGACAACTATTCTTATCGGGACGTGAGACAGTGTTACGCGAGACGAGAATTGGCGCCAGTGATGGAAATGAACTCTGCGAATAAACTCGCTGCATACCACAGGTTCTACTGTTTATCCCCCCTGAACAACTCAAGATTTCGTAAACAGATTCAAATCCGCCCCTCCTGAAAACAAGGAACAGGGCAACGACTCTATTTGAACATGATTCAAAGGCATTGAATCACATCCAAATGATGAGTGAGCGAAATAACGATTGCGAGAAGTAGCGAAAATATAAACGCTGCGAACAGTGATGGTTGATTGAAGCCAGCGTTCGAATGGGACACGTTGCACTTTCGTGCTAACTTGAGGGAGGAGGGTGAGAGGGAAGAGGCGGGAAACAGAGACATGGCGACATCTTGCACCATGTGACCCAGTCATTCTAGGCACGCCCAGACGACTAGTACTGTTTCGGTCTATCTCTCGCCGGTATTCTGCGAATGGACTGCATGTCCGCTCTTTGGCCTCGCGTATTTGGGCCATCTTCCGAGGAATAGATGGCGGACGCGCGCGCCAATTCAAATGACATTTTATGCGCTGTTTCATTGTCAGAGAAAACACACCGATGTCCTTCTTCACTTGGTTGTACTCTCTTCGGGACTTTTTGAATTCAAGGAAAATTTTTATCATTGCAGGAATGGACACACGTGATTATAACTTCGATGAGCTCATGAGCGAGGTTTGCACGGAAAAGAAACAAGTTATCACCACAATAAATTTAGATGAACCATGAAGACGGGAGTTACGGCCAGCGCCTCAGGCTGCATCTCGTATTCCACTTCATGAATCCCATCGACAAGTGGCAGGTGAGTACTTCAATTGAGTTGAAACACATAAATGAATTGAGGTGCGCCGAAAGTTCCCATGGAAATTGGCCCTTCAAGCAATCAAGCTCATCTTTATTATCGGACAGGTGATTGTTCTTTTTATTCAAACATAGAAGAGGCAATTTCAGATTTTCATGTTCACTGTTTTGCGCAATTCGCACGTCAACTTTAGAGAAGACACTCGAGTCGTGATGAGGCATACATTCCTGAAGGTAACGCTTCTTCTCATTGATTTAAAATTACATTTGGAAGAAACGTCTTAGCAAAAATAAAAAAACGCCATTGCACTATTATTCTGGGAACCTTCAGAACCTATCTAGCAAAAACGTTTATTTCGCAATGGGCAGAGCCTACTTCTCAAAGGTTTCCTTATAGGACTGGGAGTCGGACTCGGATTCCGTAGAGTATCCATCCAATTCGGAGCGCTATGCAGTCTACGATCGCAAGGGCATCTTCGAGCACATGGCTTTCGTCGTCAGCGCGGTACGCCTTGCTTTCCCTCTGCAATGAAATACCGGAATTCAGTACTACTCTATTGAATCGGAATCACTGGCTCCGTTCCTCTACGACACGGGCACCGCTCTCGTGCACAAGACGCCATTTGAGAAGATTCCGCACATGGAGGTTGAAAAACCCGGGGAAATGATCTATGAGATGTTCAGCTCTGCCTAGAGCGCATTGCGAGTGTACAAGCACACGATTCCACGTATGAATTCGACCTGACGCCTGTGCGTGGTGAGCGCATCTTTAACTTTCATGATAACGTAAGTCAATTGCAAACTGCTTCACTCTCAACTTTACGAAGCAAGAGGTCGACGCCATCAATGAGGACGCTACTAACATCGTCAAGCCACTGCAGGTTCGTATCTTCTGCTAAATATAATAGCAAAAATAAATAAATATGCAGGCTCGCGGGATCTCCTTCCACAAGGCAGACCTCATTCGCCTCATCAAGGCAAGCATCAATCTTCGCCTGCGAACCCTGCACATTTCAACGATCACGTTCGAGCAGCGACCGGAATGCCATGTTGTCAAGGTACAGATTCATTTATTTGGTGTTTTTCGGTGGCATTGAATTCTAATAAGCTATCTCCTAAATTGGTGCAATGAATTGCAGGTGGAAGTAGCATTCGAGAACTCGCGACACACGGGCCAAGTACACATCTCCATCGCTTCTGAGATGCTACACAACAGCCTGTGCAATGGGAAGGTGCTCAAAGGTTAGTTGAATACCTACGTGAACGAAACACCAAGCACTCTATCAAATAACATAAGATTCACTATAGATCATGTGCTTGAGAGCACTGACAATGAGACATGGGTATAAAATAAGATGAATGTGTGGTTGTGTATTATTATCTTGATCGTCTACAAAACTTTACACAAAATTCGAGTGCGTCAATATCTTACTCTGTTGGACGTGATCAGTTACAAACTCTGTCTCGCAGGCTCCTTCATCGAGTACGGTGCGGTGACTATCGGATTCGTGGATGCAGTCGTCCTAGTTATCTCACTCTCATCTGCTACCCTCTGCCTGAGAGCACTGAAACGAGCGCACATGCTCAAGAAGGTTATAAGATCCAAGGCGTGATTTCACAGAACCTGTTTCCAGAGAACCATCGAATACTTCGAAGGGTCCCTCAAACTCCCGCTCAGTGCTGCCGACTGCCTCGAGTTCTTCAACATCTGGTAACATCTCTTGTTCTATTTCCCCTCGAGATATTTATAAGCCCTGGGCAATAAACCACTAAATTAAGTAGGTATTTACTTCGCACAGAACTCTTTTTCGCAGTGGTTCATGTAATTGTTCAGGTACGTCATAATCGTGGTTAGTGATGCGTGCAACGTTGTCGAGACGATCGCCAAGCTCAGCTTCCAGTTCAAGGTAAGCCCCTAATTCTGAAGTAGACTCTAAAGTTACTTCAGCACTTTGACTTCTTCCTGGGCACGGTGACGACAATCGGATGGGGCATAGGATTCCTGCTCGGATTCGCGTCCGTTGTCCTGAGGATCTTCGGCTTCTTCCCCCGTTACAATGTCAGTTCTTCGCCGAGAACGATGAGCGAAAATACTGGGTAAACTCTTATCATTCCTTTACTCGTGGGTCTTTTTCAGATCCTGATCCTGACAGTGAAGCATGCCCTACCTACGATCATCCGCTTCCTCGCCGTGGCCGGATGTCTCTACTTCGGGTTCGCCTTCACCGGATGGGCAGTACTCGCTCCGTATTCATTCAAGGTAAGAGGGCAACCAACTTTCTTTTCTCATCAAGACTCTTTCCAGTTCCGCACTCTTGCCATATCCTCGGAGACGCTCTTCTCCTTCTCCAATGGAGACGACATCATCGGCACCTTCTTCTCCATCAATGACAGCAACACGCCTATCAAGGTATTGACATGTACTATGATAGTATGTGACAGCTCGAAAGAATCCTTATCGTACTTAAAAGAAAAGAATTGAATGTTGTTATGTAGATTGGTTTTTGTCATGAAAATGGAAGCAACAAGTTATGTGCGTGGGGATGAACATAAGGCAAACCACCGCAGGTCTTCGGAATCGTCTTCACGTACCTCTCTGCTTTCCTCTTCATCCTCATCCTCGCTATTCTCATCGTAATCCTGGAGCATGCATACGCCGAAGTCAAGGTCTCATTTTATAATTATTATACCCAGTTTACCAATGCTAAACACCAGGTAAACGGGGTAAGTTAGGTTTAATAGATTGGCCCCGTTATACAAACAAATTGTTCTTAGCAACATTATCCTTTCAGCACTCCGTTCTTGATCCCTACGAACGATCGTTCTTGACGGAATTCATGGCTTCGTTGATCAAGCCATTCCCCTTGACCTCCGACGAATCGAGGGAGGCCTTCTCGCCTAGGAACCTCTTGAATCTATCCAGGTTACCTGCTTTTCTGTCACTAAAAGCTCACAATCATTGCAGAGGATGGCAGCGCCTTTCCAATCAAGAAGAATCCAACAACTGAACCAGGCGGAACATGACAACCTTTAATTCAAATCATTTGATACTGATCAACAAAACGAAAGCGCTCTGCGAGCTTGCACAACTTTCTTTCGCTCCAACCTTCCAAAGGAACTTTCGCTTCTGCGCACGGGGGAATCAAATAGAAACAGCACGGGTTTGCGAGTCCATTTGTACATTTCGTTGCTTGCGATAAAATACCTACACAAAGAAGCGTAAAGCGGGCTCAGTGCTTTGTAATAGGAGTTGGGAGAGTCGCGAAACAAAGGGCATCGTGGCGGAACAACTAAATAGCAGCCGTCCGGTGGTACCGTTGTAACTTTCCGCCATCGGCGCTTCTACACTCCTGTAATGGCTTCTTATTGGCAGAGGGAGTTACACACCGGCACTATAAAGGTGCGCCCGCTGAGACATCGAGAGCGCCTGTTCCACTTTCCCTCTCTGTTGAGATGAACACATTTTCGATTATCGCCCAAGCGCATCCGTTATAGACGGTATCTAATTGTTGAGCAGAGGGTTCCTCAGCTTCGGAATATCTCGTCACTGTTTCGTCGCCTGAACACCGAACCGAATAGACACGAATGTTAGCTTGCAGCCATGTCGTGGTTAGTCGGCATCTCGTCCTCAGTATCCCTCCTGGTTGTGGGGACTGCTCTCATCGCCATCCACTCCATGGTCGCCGACGTCTCCGACCTCAAGGACACCGTCGACAGCGGCATGGCTGAATTCAAGGTATAACAAGATCCCTGGACAGAGTACAAATGAACAGTGAACATGTGTCACGTCATAGTGTTATTACAACAGTTCATCGGACTCATTCTTTAGCAAAAACATATACTTTCAGATCGTGACGGAAGACACGTGGACTCGTCTGCACTCACATTCCGTTCCCTCGACCGGTTCTTCCGACGTCGCCGCCACTTTCGCCACCTTCATCGGAAGGTATGAAGAATCATTGAATCGCGACAATAACATCGAGCTTCCAGGAATAAGCGCCACTCGGGATCCCAGTGTAACTGCGGGCCGAGTAGCCGTGGATGTCCCGCTGGACCGCCCGGAGTCCCTGGACGACCCGGAGAGCGTGGAAGGGATGGCGCCCCCGGTCAGCCCGGACGCCGCGGAGCAAACGGAATCGCCCTTTCCGTTACTTATGATATCCCCGGAGGATGCATCTCGTGCCCGCCCGGCCGTCCCGGACCTCCCGGACAGCCCGGATTCGATGGTCCTTCTGGCACTCCCGGCACGCCGGGCGAGCGCGGACCCGCTGGAGAGCCGGGACAGAACGGATTCCCCGGAGAGGACGGCACACCTGGACAGCCGGGACGCGATGGCAAGACTGGAGGACCCGGAAGGGACGGAGCACCTGGAGTCGTCTACGCACCCGGGCAGCCTGGACGCGATGGTAAGTAGGGATCCTGTATCCCAGGAAAAGATACCCCAGGGTAAAAACGGATTGTACAGGGTCCACCGTCAGGAGTCTTGGACCATTAGCCTGGATGGAGATCTTTACCTGTTGCTTTTCCAGGAAACGCCGGCCGCCCGGGTCCCGTTGGTCCCCCTGGCGCGCCAGGAGAAGAGGGTCGCACCGGCAGTGACGGATTCCCTGGTCAAGACGGACAACCCGGCCAGCCGGGACGCGGCGGCAACCCCGGCCCCGACGGAGAGCAGGGTAGGGAAGCTTCTTGAGAGTGTGACATGATTTCTACAGGAGCCGATGGTCTGCCCGGCCACGATGCAGCCTACTGCCCGTGCCCGTCTCGATCGGCAGCTGCGGATGGGTACAGGGCCTCTGCTCCCTCCCCCGTCCAGGGCGGATACGAATCCGCCCCGCCGGCGTATCTCCCTGCTCGCCCCCCATACAAGGCCTGAGTCAAGGAACACGAATAAAAGAATATCTTGTCCAACCCCACGCACTCATGACAACAGAACGATTTGCATCCTTCATTCACATATCCAGTTTGCGTCTAATTTTATGCCAGAAGTGCACCATTTGCATGCCTTCCATCGTCTCATCCCGTTCAGTCTCGTCCATTCTTTCGCTGTTCGAGTCTCCTGTCTCCTTCCGTCGTCGAGAGCTGCCATGTCTTCGGTTCGTTTTTATCCTATTCTTCCCTCCCCCTTGATCTCCCCTCAAACATGGAACCCCGACAAAAACACAAGTTTCGCTTCTCAGGCAGAGACGATGCGTATTGCCCACTCGCCATTCCCGTCGCAAAAGGTTCCAACTCCAGTTTCATTAACCTTTCGATTCCTCTCAATCAGGCGCAGTCCACCACCAATATAACAACCACCGTGCGACTCCCAAATGATCCACGCATCAAGGCATGGTACTGTAGCTCTCTTCTGGAAACTCTGCGATAATTTAAATGTTTCCAGGACCATAGCAGGACGGATCGTTGGATTGTGTATCAAGCTGACGTACGCCGCTTTTCTCCTCCTCATGCCCTTCAAGTATGCACAGTTCATCGAGCTCCAGTTTTCTCAGGTAATTTGGCACTGGAAATGGAAACATTTGAAATACGCCGCAATTTTGTAGCCTCCCGAGTTTCGTGCCATCGATTACGACTCGTCTTCGTTCCCCTCAGCTATGATTCAGTCGCCCTCGCTGTTCTGCTCCGAGTTTGCGAGGTGACCAATTTGTCGTTCCGATGGGCCTTTCGCTGTCGGATAAACGTCATGTGGACATTGTCGGGCACCAAAATGCGGCTAATTCCAACGGTTGCGTGGGGAAAGTGCTCTTTATCTACCACTGTTGTATAACCGTTTTGCCTCTATAACGGCATGTAAAGCTAAATCAGAGCGAGCTGAATTTTGCCACACTACCGTGGAATTTCGCCGCCTTTCGTGCCCCACATTATGCAATATCGATTGCAGATTTGTCCATCTCCATGGGCTGCATCAGAAACGGCGGGACAAATTTGAAAAGAGCTGC
Source organism: Levipalatum texanum (assembly GCA_014805385.1). Taxonomy (NCBI): domain Eukaryota; kingdom Metazoa; phylum Nematoda; class Chromadorea; order Rhabditida; family Diplogasteridae; genus Levipalatum; species Levipalatum texanum. Next base: position 23,904 of record JACMIG010000140.1, read on the forward strand.
AAATCCACCAAATCTACCAATGCAACCGCGTGCGACAGTGCAAAGACCCTTAGGGTTTGCTCCCCGCTGCAGTCAAGTGACTACTCGCTGCTTGATTTAGTTCACGGCTCAAGACATTGCAATGGCCGTTATAAGCTGTCTACGCGTCGTGCACCCGCATCAGGTTCAAAGTCTAAATAGTTAGAGTTGGAAAAGAACTTTTGTCATTAAACCTTTACATTTCCCAATTTCTGAGGACTTTTACAAAAAGACTTTGGTCTAACTCGCTTTGCAGGCAAGCTCATTTTCGATGGACGCGATTGCGTGGTACAGCGCCACCGATGAGTGAGGGCTTGCTTTAAAAAAAGCTGGCATTCGCTCATTGTCAGCGCCTGCTACTCCTCGTATTCTACCATTCGCCCCATGGCCGCGGGGCAGCAGCGAGCCGCCAAGGAAGATACCGGCGACTACCGATATGGTATGACAATCTGCATCTACTATCTGTTTATGAAAAAAGATTATGGGTTATTTTTTGTATCTTCGTTCTCTCCTACTGTGGAAATGTGCAAGCGCTTGTATATAATACTAACTTTCCCTTCAGGAGCAGCCGCTACGATGCTGATATCTGATGTCATGGCCAAGTATGCGGCGAAGAGCACCGAAGCACGATTGTGAAGTTTTTTCCTTCGACTATTTCCGTCACCGAGCGTGAACTATGAGAAACATTGTTCAATACGCGGTAATTACAATAATCTACTGAAATTTCAATACGACGCACCCTATCTAAATATTGTCGGGCACCAACACTCAACGAATTCCCACGCTGTGTGGTGTGAACTCTTGATATACCGCCATTTGGAAAATTTGGAACTGAAGTGGCATGCGAACAGGTATCATAGAGTTTCGAAGCCAAGTCGGCAGGAAAAGTCGGTAGATCAAGGGTCGATTTTCACGCCGTTCGGTTCACAGCAATAGCAGTCTTCTGCAGGAAGCTGGACAGCATCAAGGAGTACCTGAGTCGACTGACGCATCATGGCACCGCCATCCCAATCACTCCCTCACTCCAGCGGGCACTGGAAGGGGACGAAGTCTCGTTGAGACACATTAAAGAGTAAATGGACTGTGGCAAAAACTATGGAGGTGGCGGACTTCGAACCCGGGACCCTCTAATCAAGAACGGAGAGCTATACCGTTGCGCTATTTCCCCTCTCTTGCAGATTCAACAAGTGGTACGACATCACCATGGCGGCCGGTGGCACCTTCCAGGGCGACATCAACAGTATGGACCCCATGGATCATGGCATAGTGAGCTGCCAGGGGAAAAGCGGGGATAACACTGCACTACTTGAGGACAAGGATAGCAACAACGAAGCCAAGCTCGACGAGAAGACGGAATGGAAATCTCTGACAAATAAAAATGTGAGTTTAACGAATTAAAAACTGGAAATGATTTCTTGGAAATTTTCAGGGCAAGGAGTACCGAATCTGCGGAGTTCGCGGGTCCACTGGATCGCATCTCATCGCCTCTCTCATTTCAACAACGCTGGGTACGTATTTTCTTACAATTCTTCGGAAAAGCATAAAATCGGTAATTGATTTTATTTTCAGAAGAATTTTCATGGGCAGAGGACTACGAGGATGGATTTGTGTTTGATGTTGAATTCTACTTGCGCCTGCTGAAGTTTGACGCCATTGCCGTCGCGCGGTGGTGCGTTTCGTCGCGGAAAATAATGAGATACTACAAATGCCCCACTCGCAGGTTCAGCAAGGAAATCATGTACTATGACGAGGATAGCCTCAACGCAACGACGACAACCGATGCAGAATTCGCAGCGATGAGAAAGGAACCGCCTTATGTCAGCGTTTTATATCGTTTTCCACCGCTTTACAACAATTGTCTCTAGCTGTTTACGAACAGGAATCTCGTTCCTGCATCAAGCAAAATTCCCTATCTAGAGATTCGACGACGGTGGCACTGCGCTCATTACGGTCACGCTGGACACGGGCGAATCCGCCATAGCCATGACGAGTCTCTATGAAGAGTTCGGTTCCTCGGATGTTGCCGATATAATCCAATCTTTAGATGGGGCTCCGAACTGATGGTGGAGGGGCGGATGCTGAACAACTTCATGTTCCTCTACACGCTGAAAGTGAATGGAGCGCCTGTTAACATTAATTTGTTGCATCTCGCAGGATAACTCGCGCTGGCTACCCGATCCATTGGAACAAGGCAGAGGCAACGAGAAGTCGATCCGCATGCCATACGCTCCCCTCATGATCTTCTCGATGAGCCATGGCAAGCAGGTATGTCTGCTTTACCTAATATTGTCGAGAACCCGGATGGTTCTAATTCCCACCCCTGGACAATGCCGATTGTTTCACACGGGACATTGATCAGGACTCGAAGCGGTGGAACAATAGTGCTCGTGTTCTGCCGCATTAATTGAACTCTCCGGGTATTGTACAATACACAAATGTTGAAGATGGACCAGTACGGAGCAGTGGCACGCGGCTTCGATTCCTATGCGCTGACGGAACCTGGATACGTATGTCCCCGACTCGAAAACAATACCGTAACCGTTTCCAGATCTTGATGACGACCCTTCTGACGAGTGGAGACTTGGAGAAGTCCATTGGCATGCCACACCCTCGTCTCGCTGCCGATAGGTACAGTCGGCGCACTACCCGGTGGCATCGAGAAATCTCTCGAGGCAAACAGCCAATCACTTGAACGAATATTTGATTATGTTGTTGTGGACTTCGATAATACCCGTAATCTATTACGCCCAAAGGGCTATGATAGGAGACCGCAATTTCGGCATACAATTCAAAAATTCATTTATAGGTCGCACGATGTCCCTAAGCTCACTCTCCTGACAGCGGAACGCTTTCCAGATGTGCACCCTTGCTCCATTATTTAGATCAATATCATTACTTCATCAGTAAAATGAAAGATGAACTTATTTATTTCAGCTTTACCGCGAGGAGATTCGTCGTCGCTATTGGAAACAAGGGCTGGAACTGCACTCGATGCCATGGAAAGTTCCGCGGATCCAGAGCCTCGTTGCATTTGCCCAGAAGGCCAACCAGCCCATAAGAGGTCAGAGAAACGAGAAGTGAAATACCGTGTAATTCTTCAGGTGTGAGCAAGTCCACGGGCGACCGACACGAATCTTGCCAGGCAGCCGGATTTTGAGCTTATCTATAACGGATGGAAAAATTCGTCGCTTTTAGAGATCATGTTCGACAATAAAAAGCACGATCATCTCTTTTAGTGCATTCGAGTAAAGAGTTGATTCGAAACAGTATTTATATACAATTTACCAAAGTCGGTCCAGTCTCCGAAAAAATATAATAGCAAAATGAACAGATATTCTAGAGAGCGTGTTGCAACATGCAACCATAGATCATCGGAAAATCAAAAACTGGCGGAAGACAAGTGTCTACCCTACTATGAATACCAACGTCGTAAGATTACATGACGTGTGGAGGAGACGCTGCTCACGCGCCAAGCTGCTTATAGAGGATGGGCACATAGTCGTCGTACTCGGCCTGAAAAGACTTTCATTGTCTAAAAAGGAAGAAAATATTTTTTCTAAATATCATTTCATCAATTCTTTTCAAACTTCTTCCTAACATCTTGAACGCGCTCGTTCGCCTTCACTAAACGTTTCATTCAAACTAACCTGGTAGAAGTTTCCAGCGACAGGGACTCCAAGACCATGCTTCTCCACGAACTTGGCTGCCTTCCATCCGCCGCGTTTGTCGCCCGACGTGTTCGTCAGCCTGCAAAGGAATCAACGCTGGACAACTGAACAGGGATAATCAATTGATAGATAAGAAAAAAATGGCTATTTAAAAAACATACCTTCCGTGCTCCTTGTCCTCGATGCGTCCCTTCTGTTCGAAGATGAGGAAGATGTACCGATGGAGACCTGAGAACATGAGTTGGAAAATTTATGTGCCAGTTTCAAAATAAGTAATCGAAAGTCATTATATTTGCAATGTTCGATCTCAAATCACCATTCTATACATGTATTAAAATGTTCATGAATTTCGAATGCAATGCATACCAGTCTTGGGCGGCGGTCCAGATCCAACGTAGGCAGACAGGACGTCGCCCTTGGACACGTCCTCTCCGGGAATGTTGGCAACGAGCCAATGGTGCCACTCGCGGAACTTGGGATCGGCACGCGACGGCGCATCGGGATCTACAATGAAAATTGTAAAAACGTGCACTTTATCTCAAATTATGCGGCCGTTTCCACATCTTCACGTTAATTACCCCCATTCCACTTTCGATAAAATATTATTTGTAAAATCAAATAATAGAAGGCGTTCGCTTCGCACATCTCTCACTTACCGGTCATGATGAGGGTGTAGAGCTTGTCGGCCTTGGCTCCCGGCCAGTGTACAGTAGGGGCATTCTTCACCTGCGTAGGCGTCAGCACATTTCCCTCCGAAGCCTGAACAAATATTTTGAGAGAACGATCATTTCGTTTAATGCCCTATATTAATTGAGGTGAGCCCAGACAAAATAGGTTCAAGAACTAAGGCATTTGCAAGGATTGCTTGCGAACGTTCGCCATTCCATGCGAAGCCAGGAACGGTAATTCACTTCAAATATTCGTTAATCGGAAGGATGATAATAAATTAAGCGCACCTTGACGCCGGAATCCCAGCTGATGGAGGCAAGGGCGGGCGGCGCCTTGGCGATGACGTCGGGGACGACGCCGTGCTTCCCGAAAGATTCCATTGATGCCAACGAGCTGAAATGCATCGTTGCCTCGTTGGCAGCATCCCAGCACAACATAAACATCCATTACACGGTACAACATCAATCCACCTTGCCGCGGCGAGTAGAAATAGGACGAGAGTAGAGAGCATCACTATGTATGTGGAGCGCGTTGGGATTAATGGGAAAGAAGCGAATGGTTTTAATTTCAATGGAGAGAGGCGCACTGTGACCTTCGGGAAGAATCTACGGCGAGTTGTTGTCGCCTTGCAGAGTTGTTTACGCCAAGCGAAGTGGGACAACCGAATTGATCGCCGACTCTCGCCCGCTAGATGCTATGCACAGGGGACTACATACAGCCACGGTTCCGATATTTATACGTGTTCCCAGACAAGAGATTGATAATTACAGCACAATGGACAGAACATAACAGTCAGACACTACAAGCTACGGGATACGCACCGTATTCCCGTGAAGAGGGGTGAGCGAGCGGCGACAGGAAAGAAGACACGCGCGGTTGAAGACGTGCAGAGACGAGCGAGCAGGGACGCAGATGCCATCCCCACTGCAATAATAGATCATCGCCAATGGGTGAACGAATACTTCCGAAGCAGCCATGAGCACAAGCGGCAGAACGCTGTGCTGCTAATGGAGATGATTTGCTCAACGGAGCAATAATTACAATAATTACAACGCCTTATAACATATTGCGCAGATTATTTTTGCTGAAAATGGTTCAAAAAACTGAAATAAATATTTGTGTGTGTAAACAACTCGTATACCGAGTGCGTTTTTGTGTCTGTAATTTAACAAATCTTTTTCGCGGATGTAGACAACAATTTCATCTGAAATATTTTTTATTAATTAAAATAAATACAACGACAAATTGTACTATCGTGGAGGATTGTCTGGGATCGAGTGCAGAGGTATTCAGCTATTTCCCCAGTTGCTTGTGAAGAATCGGTACATAGTCATCGAATGAGGCCTCATAGAAGTTGGCTGCCTCTGCTCTCGGGTTCTCCTGTCCAGTGATCTTCTTGGCAAAGTCCATGGTGTGGAAGTAGGGGCGGCCCTCGCGCGAAGTATTCGGAATGAGTCGTCCGTATTCATCAGGAACGAGTGTCCGGTTCTGCCTCCATACCGTGAAGACGTAGCGGTGAGCTCCTGACAATGAGAACGTTCATGAGAATCCTCCTTTTAGTTCACCTGATCCCTCGGAGGGTCCCGAGCCGACATAAGCCGCTACTGTAGTCCCGCGGGGCACATCTGTTCCAGGGATGTTGACCACGAGCCAATGGAGGAACTCGCGACGAGACGGCGTCTCACGGGAGGGAGCATCCGGATCTGTACAACAGATACGATACCACTAGATCCGATCTCACCCGACATGATGAGAGTGTACTCGGACGAGTCATTCGAGACCCAGCTCACTCGTGGCTGCTTCTTCACAACCGTTGGTGTCAGCTCGTTCCCAAACGTAGCCTGGAACACAAAAAGGTTGCATCGGCCGGGAATCGAACCCGGGCCGCCCGCGTGGCAGGCGAGCATTCTACCACTGAACCACCGATGCTTGTTCCTTAAGCAACGATTGGTGCAAGAGGACACCTCAGCTCCGGTGTCATATTCCACGAAGAGTTCGTGCCTGGGGGTCTGCGAGATGACATCGGGAATGACCTCATGTGTGACGAATTTCTCAGCAGTGCTCAGGGATCTGAGTAGGAGATTATCTGCTTAGACTAGAAGACCAATTCTAACATGAGTAGAAGCACCGCAGATGCATGTAGCCACATCCTCGAGCAGCTGCACGGAAGAAAGACTAAACGGGTCAGCGAAAGTCGGCCGGTGAAGGAGTGATAGCTGTGATAAGTAGGCTACTTGTAGGATCGGAATGTGGCCCAAGGCTGCGAAGAAATCAGCATGTAAGTAAACACCCGACAGTGCCTTGAACGACAGACAACTTGGCTCCGTTCTTTCTTGAGAGAACCGCCGACGCATTTTAAAAAAAACAACAGTGAGTTGCTGGAATATGGTTGTTAATGGAGAAGTAGGAGCGAGAGTTTATGCCACCCTGTATGGCTACTATGGCAATTTTTACGGACGGGAATCTTGCACATTATCTATTACAATCCATCCGAGCTCATCAGTCACCACAAAGTAAGCCAGCTGGGAACAAGGAGTGCCTTGAATAATTGCGGCAGAGGCGAGAGAGCCGCGAGGCAGGGAGGGCAGAGAGCGAGAGAGGACTTCTCTCCCGCCTCCCTCTCCTCTCTTCCCTTGCCAAGGGAGGAGGAGTGGACTGGGCCACTCCGAGTCTTCCCCTGCTCGCACTAAAGCCGACTGCTGTCTTTCCTCGTCATTCAAGGCATGCAACTCATTCGATACAGCTTATAAATGTTTCCTTTGGAATTACGAATCGTAACAATGATGAGTCATGCACGTTGTGTCGTGATTTTCGCGTGAATTTCGACAAAATCATTAAATTTTCCAGGGTATTGGAAGAGGGTCGATGCTTACGGGTGGCAACGTTCGCTATTCGTCGCTAGCCACGAGCGACGACGACGACTACGGTGACCACATGAGACCGAGCACCAGCAGTGATGTTAGCATTTAATTTATTTTGTACTTGTTTCTTGTTGCCCTTTTTGTAGATATTTTCCAGTAACGATTAATTGTAAGGAAAATTCAAATATTTCAGTTCCACTTTGGTAGTGCGCCGGGAACATTCGATTCCGCCTTCACGTACGCTCGCTATGGCGACCTCGATCGGCTAGGATACGAAGTTCCGAGAAGGTTATCTATTCATTTAAACTGAATTAATACAGCATTTAAGATTCGGAAATCCGTTGGCCAGCAGCAACTATACGTATTCGCCCCAGTTTGATAGGGAAGAAACGGAGGAGAAGCACGTGCTCAGGTTGGCGTTTTTTTTCCATAAATCACAACAATTATCAAGAACTATTCTTTAGCCCCGTCGAGTACGTCATCGTAGCGATCTCGTTTATCTTCATCGTTCTTACGCTGCCATTGTCCTTGCTGTTTACGCTCAAGGTGAGTCCGACGATAAGACCAAGAGGACTTCCATCAGTTCGTCTCCAATAACGAGCGCCTCGTAGTCTTGCGACTGGGTCGGGCACTGAAGCCACGGGGACCGGGCACTGCTCTCGTCCTGCCATGCATTGGTAATTCAAGCTTGAAGTTAATAACTTTATATTTATTGCCAAACCGCAATCGATGAGCTACGAGCAGTGATGAACGTAATCTAAAATGCTTCAGACTCCGCGCACCGTGTGGACACGCGCGTGACCGCCTTCAATGTTCCTCCCCTCAGCATAATCACAGCGGATCGGGGCCTCGTCGAGATGGGGGCGACTGTGTATCTGCAAGTGCGCGATGCCCTTGCCGCCGTCTGCCAGGTCCAGGTGCGTTCATGACCGCCATAGCTCCAAGCCAAAGAACAGGACCGCAACAGCTCCATGCGCACGCTCGCGTCGTCAATGCTCTATCGGTACGTCAGCAAGAAGAGAATCTGCGAGCTTACTGGAGGGCACGACAAGAGAACCATTGCGGGGCTCTTCAAGGTTCAAAGACCATCTGTGCTTATTTAATTACGTCAATCTATCCAACCATTTGCAAACCAACCCTGTTCCAGCCTTTCTAGAATGGAACTCACTCCCCGACTATTTCAGGACGAGCTCGGCCAGTTCACGTCACAATTCGGCGTCGAGATCACGCAGGTCGAACTGAGCGAGATGAAAATCGTCAAGGAGGCCGAAAACATGGGACTCGCTTCGCTTTCCGCCGTATCCAAGTCCGAGGTCGGAACTCGGAGTTGGAGGAGATGCTAATCAATCCCTGTAGGTCGGTCAGCAGATCTGGAGTGTGATCGGGCCGACGCTGGAGGAGATCTCAAAGGAGGCGAGGGAGAAGCAAGCGGCCACAGCGACGGCCTCTGAACCGGGACCCTCCACCATCGGGGACCTGCTCGATCTGCACTCGCCCGTGCAGGCAGACGAGGAAGGCATCGACGTCGATCGCCTCGTCACCATCGTCAACATGGGCATTGATCAGTCGCTCGTCATGGCTATTGGCAAGGTCGGCAATTGGTGAACAATTAAAAGACGTTTTGTATATTTTTAGGTATTCCAATTCGAATGTGAAGGAATGGAGCAAGTGGTTGTTGACCTGCGTAAGGGGAGCTGTTACAAAGGCGTCGCGCATTCGGCCGATGTCGTGCTGAGGGTCGACAGGTTAATATTTTATTTTTTTGTTCATTTTATGTGTATTCTTTGTAAGGCATTCCTTGATCATTTAAATGAAATCGACTTCAGGAAGAGCCTCCTTCCACTGCTGAAGCAGGAGCTATCTCCGATGCAAGCATACATGGCGGGTCAGCTCAAGATCTCGGGCAGAATCCAGGATGCCTTCTCCCTTCGCCTGCTCACCGATAGAATTGTGCATCTTCTGTGATCTCTCCCCGGTTCCCTTCGTTCCTTGCCAATGCCATGCATGAGAGGATGGTGTCCCCCTACCCGAAGCTTCGCACTCCCAAATGCATGGTGATTCTTGCCCTCCATTCTCTTCTCTCATCCCATCACTTATTCATGCTCACTCGCCCTCACCCAACGTGTCGCGTAGCTTTATTTACTTGTATCAAATTGAGCCATTCTATTTTAACAACATTAGATGCTTACTACATGTACATCAAAGCTCGTAATAAAAAAGTATTCGCATCAGTGGTGAGAATGATATTTGGTCACCGACCGATGATCGGAATGAAGTAAGCACCTCATTCCCAACAGCAAGGGAAAAATGGTCAAAAAGAACAAGCCTAAAAAGGATGAGGTATTCTTGTCGAGTTTGACATAGATTTCAAGTACATGGACTACAAGTGTTTCGAATCATGATCGAAGAAAGAGAAAGTGAATAAGCCACAAAATCACAGCTACATGCCCGGAAATGCAAAAAAGAAACACGCGGATAAAACAGTTAGCGAATTTTACACGTTTTGGAAAACTATTAGTGAATTTTACAGGGTATCGCGACCCATCCCAAGTCAAATAAAAATGTGCGGCGGATCGGAGCACGCATCAATTAGAGTAGCCCATCGTGGCTGTCCTCCCAGTGGACGTGCTCCAGTGGCAGTCACAAGACGCCTTCCCCCTCCGCGCCTTCCTCGTCATCAGGCTGAAGCAGTCGAGCCACCGCCTCACGACCCGCATCCTCGCGCATGTGAGATCGTCGCTCCCTGCAGGTGAGGATGATACTTTAGACATCTTAGTATTGTCGGGAACCTGAACAAATTTTTGACAATACTATCCCCGAAGATTAGATAATGTTTGGGATCACAAGAAGCAGTAAATTCAATTGTTACTTTTTTTTTCCGGAATCCCAGCAGAATGCCGCAGACTAGCATCGTCCTCTAGCCCATTCATCCTATATCGTACCGGTACTTCAATCCCACGTCCACCGCCAGCACTGCGGCGAACAGCGTTGCCAGCAATGCAAGGATCGAGATGACGGCAATGTACCTGGAGGAAACAAAGTTATTGAACCCATCGAGGTAAAACAGGAAATATAGTGTTTGCAGGCATATGTAAACGATGCCCACTGAAAGCGCGGCGGGGGGCCCGCGGCGGGGGTGTGGGTAGGTGTGGGTGGGGGGGGTTGAGGGAATTTTCCAGGCTGAAACAAATTTATTTAAACCCTTCCGGTAAAACACGTAAAATTTGTGTTTCATGGATATGTTAACCATTCCCACTTTAATCAAACCCCCCCCCCCCATCAGAATGTTTAATTTTTATATGAATGATCTTAAAAAAATAAACCCGACTAATCTAAAAATTTTCGGAAGACGAAGGAACCACTATTTGCAGTGTTTCTGACCTGGTGACATTGGTAGGTCCCTGTGGAGGGAGTCCGCATTCCGAACGCCAGTCGGCGGGCGCGTATGGGGACATGGCCTGTAGAAAAATAATTTCAACGTTGGTGAATTTCCAACCAGGATGTCTAATTCACGAGCATGGCTTTAAAATCTTTGGCGCGTCGACCAGTAGCTATACGAACTCTAAGAAGTGCCGCTATGCTAAATGCCGAGTTATTAATCGCTGCGTTCTGAACGATTCCGCTTGCAAGTTCATCATAGTCACTTTCCTTAACTTCGAAACCCCCCTCATCCACCGACCTCTTTGAGTGTCGTCAGCAGGCAAGGCGATGGGCATCCCTCCATCTCGTGCTGGTACAGAGTCGGCGAGTCCGTCGCATTCTTGTGGTACATCTGAATGATGATCCAATTTTAATCAGGGAAAACGGTAAATGTTGAAAGTTTCTGGATTCTCTCCGTTTTCAACACGGGAGCTAACAGGCAACGATATTCCTTATGACAGCGATGATACAGGGCACGGTGTTTGCTAAACACAGTATTAACGATGTCTTTCCACTGGATGCGGAGAATATTGAGCATACGCGTCGCGTCTAGGCACTGACTAGCTAATATTAGCCTATTCTGCTTCCAGAAGATGCTTAGAGGGGCCACCTCATTCCTCACCTCGATGTAGAACTGTCCCTGCCTCTCGTGCATCTCGATCATAATCGCCGTCGCATACAGCGGGAATCGGACGGGAAAGATGCCAAAGGTCGCCAGAATCGCCGCTAGCGTCGTATCGTGCTGGAAGGAAAAAATGAATTTAATTGCCCAAAATTCTTCAAACCCCTCGTAAAAATAATGCAACTCTATTTTCACGGGAAAATACAAAAATCATAAATTTCAGAACTATAACCATTCCGGTCATTGTACCAGCATTTCCCCGATTGTTGAATCTCGAAACTTGACGAAAAAAAATATTTTACTTACTGCTGAATACGCGTACATGCGTCCTCCGCCCAGTTTACCATCGGCCGCGGAGCGAAATCGATCCAGCACCTCCTGCACCAAGGGACCTGCAGTGATTGTTTTTGATATCCTCCGACGTCAATGATTCCGCATTTTCACTCACATTCTTCTTCAAGTCAGTTGATGTGTCAAAAAGACTAGCCATCGGATTCAAGAGCGATGCTCACTATACTACGCCTGTGAAAGAGGAAACCAATTATTGTACCAACCTCCGCGCAATCTTCGCAGCAACGCCGTGTGGAAAGAGAAGCGAGACGAGTCGTCGTACACCTGGAAAGTCCATTTACTTTTTTTATTTCATAATTGTTTTGCCATCATTATCGACTAATTTCGAATACAGCAAAAACCAATACTGACCTTTTCGAGCTGTTGCCAGGTGCTTTCGTTCAGCCACGTCGGCCATTTGTGAGAAGTATTGTGACAAAGCTGTAATCATTCGTATTTCCTAGTTTCGAAAACTAGAGAAATAAAAGTCCTCGTGCTTTGATCTTTTCACAATCAGTACCTCGGCCATCAGAGGATCGTAGACCTCCCAAATGTTGCGCATGTCCACGGGATTCTTGCCAGTCTTCTCGGACAAGAATCTATAATTGATAGTGATATTTTCATTGTTGTTGAACATGAATCCATCCATGTAGAAAAGATAAAAACAAAGCCTCACTTAAAAAGGGCCTCATTCTGCTTTGCGATCTCAAGGGCTCGCGGGAACTCTCGATACGTCCTATCACGATCGGCTTCAGCAGCAGGACACGAAATATCCTCGTAGAGTTGCTGAAAGGTGCAAAACATTGCATCGGCCGGGAATCGAACCCGGGCCGCCCGCGTGGCAGGCGAGCATTCTACCACTGAACCACCGATGCTTGATGGAGGGGACAACCCTCCTTACACGAGTGAAGAGCCAAACTCTAACCCAGATCAGCCTGGGATCTACTTTCTCTCACAATTAGCTGTAGCCAACTCACGACATCGATCTCCTTGGGAACGGTGTGAACAGGGATCGGCTGCCACGAAATGTCCGAAAATTTGTCGCCAGTAGATGGAGGAAAGAGGCCTGTATATTCATTTTTAAATGTGATTTTAAAACATAATTTATAAAAAATACTAAAACTTTTACAAAGTACTAGCTTACCTGCCAGATTGGCCTGTGCACTCATGAGCGTGCGATTGTAGTCCGACGACCGAATGTAGGCCTGAACTTGCATTGGTGAAGCTCGAGGAAAAATATCAAGTATATAAAAAATAAAACATTATATAAATAAGTAAGAATGAAATATTCGATACCACAGTGCGGTTCCATCTCGACCCGAGGATGACGTCGTATCTTTTTCGCAGCCACTGGCCCAGTCGATACTGCTGCCTCATGCCGACAGTCGTCAGCTCGCCGAGACCTTCACATTTAGGTTAGATAACCACAGAATCAAAAGGCTAAATTAGCACTGTTCACGGTACATGCGTCCAGTATCGATTAGTCCAATTGGAAAACAGAAAGGTGCCCCTCACCTTCCGGCCAGGTGCTCTCCACGTTGCCCGTGTCCGTTGGCAGCAACAGTGCCGGCGTTCGATCTCCGTGGCGCCATAACTGAAAAAAGCAAGGAATTTCACTAACCTAATTTAACAAAATTACTAGAGTTTAAATTTGTTTTCCAAAAAATCATTCGACTCACGACTTGGACGAATCGCAGGGTCTCTGCATTCGCGGGCCCTTCCACAAGAGTCGGACTACCCTCGTTTATCCACCTGAACATTGGTTAGAAACTATGTTTTTCTGTAACATTTTTTACACAAATTTCAGAGCATTCTAAATAATTTAGTATGATTTGCAACCTTTGTTCGAAGCGTGCTCACCTCCCCGAGATGGTCTCTGCATCCGTGCCTCTTTCCATCAACGCGGCCATGCCAACCACGGCGAGTAGAGGAAACATCGTTGACTGCTGAAATTATTATAAATTTTGAGATTATGCATGAAGCTAATAAATTCCGAGGGCCTTGGATGCACTTCCCGGTCGGCGGAGATTCTATGTTTTTACTGCATGCGCCGCGCTCATTCGGAAGTGTTTTCATGGCACATTGTAAACATTCATCGCAGTGTTCTAAACGATCAGAGATACTCATGGATTGTCTTCACTCGCCTCCAAGCCGGGTGTCGACGGCTGTCTACCCTAGGGGCTACGGAGTCCGGGGCAAGCCCGGGGAAGAAGGCTAACGAGCCCTGAAACGAGGGGAACACATTAATGACGTCAATCTCGCCGAACAGCTGCGTCCTTCACCCCTTCTTTACACTGCCGAGCAAGACGAAGACAGGAGCGGAACCAGTTGTCCAACACCAAAAATCAAATTACTAACGGCTTCGAATGGGCGCAGCAAATCCGAGAAATCGATCGGAAACAGTGGCGTGCTGCCCAGAAATTCAAAAGGTTCCCACGTAGAAGCAACGGAAGGGAGGTCGAGAGACCCGAGAGTGAAGAGAGAGCGACGCTCTTTTGGATGCCGAGAGTCGAGTTGGACAAGGAGGAAGTGAGAGAGTGGGCGAGAGAGGGAGGATGGTGGAAAGCACCCAAGGTTGGAGGGTGGGGAATCCTTCCAGCCTTATCAGGCACACATTAGATTAGGTCGCATGTAGAATCGGACGATAAAAAGTCCGGTGAAACGGATCCCCGTGGATATTAATTTTTTGTCTAGATGAAATCCGCGTGAAGATTCATTCTCTTTCACAATCAGTCAATTCCCTTGGGGCGCTTCAATGTCGAATACAGCGACGAAAATAAACGTCGGGGCTCGCTCAAACACACCTGCTGAATAAATAAATGTTATTTATCTGTTATGATACTCTCATAGTCATAGAAGTGGGTATGCAATAAACAAGCTCTCGTGGAATCAACAAAGCACTTCACTAGAGGAATATACAAAATAGATTTAGGATAGAACTTCGAAGAAAGATGTTTCGGACTTAGAAAAGATAAATACACATGTGCACACAATGAATAATAGCGAAAAAGATTTCTGACCTACTCGGGAATGTATCAAGGAGATGAGAGACAGAGGTGTAGAATAGATAAAATTACGAGTGTTGCGCGTTGAAAGAAGGAGATGACAAGGAGAGCTGTAGAATCAGGTCTAGCATAAGATTCTCGAGATATTTGGATCTCTCATTTCTTCAATTGTCTCTAGCCCATGCACATATTAGACGCTGCTTAAAACTTGGATGAGACTCGATTCCGTAGCACAACAAATGGGAAGAATCGTAATTTCTAAATTGAACCTCAATCGTCAGGCATGGATAACAACGCATGCTCATGTGCATTGTGAGAAGCGTCGTTTTGGCACTAGGCTTGGACAGGGATGACAAATTTCGTTACAAAAGTTACGCCTTGCAACTGCAGGAAATGGGGAAGGGAGGGTGCTGGACTAGGAAGAACCCTGGTGGCGGGGAAGGTATTGGGAAGGAAGTACTGTATACCTCGGAGTTACGTTGACGGAAAGCGGGCGCTCATACGTAGTTACAGCACTTGTTCATCTTGCGGGCCTGCGAATATTGAATTAATTCCAAATATTCCCGTGCATTAAAGTCTCGCTGCTTTCGTGAGTCACTATTTATTGCTTGCACTATACATAAGAAACGTTGAACCATTTTCTGTATTATATTCCTTCGGACTATTTCAACTTCTCTATGTTTCACAAATTGTAAGCTGCCGTCACCTGGGTGTAGAACATCTTGCTCTGGTCGGAGAGGTTCTCACTCTTCTTCACGAGGTCATCCAGCTTTTCACCCCTCTCCAGTACGGACTGGATCGTGTTGTGCATCACGATCTTCGTCTCTTCCACCTCCTCCTGAAGCGAGCAAGGGAAGCATTAAAATTCTTCTAACTGATTGTAGCAATTGTAAGCTGCATTTCCATCGATTACACATGATGAGAAAATGGTGGATTGGAGCAATTGTTCCTGACTCTTGATATGTTAAAAAATTTAGCATCAAATCGAAAATCACATGAGCGGTGGGTGGGTACAAAATGCAATGATAAAAAAGAGTTGCGGAAAATTCCCCTTTCAATGCTCGTACCTGTACTCGTGTCATGGGGTCGGCTTCGCGCGGATTCTGCCACCGCGCCAGGAACTCCGGCAGTCCCGTGTACCCGCAAGACTTCTCGTCCGTCAGTGAGCGCTGAACAAAACGTTTCCAAAAGTCCCCATGCCAAAGTTTACGGAGCGTCGTGTTGAACACGCTCTTTTGCCCCACTCACCCATCCGACGATTTTGGAGGAAAAGTCGTCGAGAATGCGCGTCAGCATTGAGAACGCCACACGTGACTGCAGAAATATATTTTAGTATGTATAATTATAATTGCATAATTTGCAATTAGTAAAGTTGATCCTCGAAATACCTGGTACTCTCCATCCGTTATCGATACTCCGCTCAACCCGTCCGTTCGCACATACACGTGCACGAAATAATCTTGTTCTGAAGAGGCAATATAATTTGTGCAGGTTAGATATTAAACTCGAAAAAGCCACTCTTGGAAATATACTGAGGAAAAGTGGCTCACCCTGAATGGTTGTACGAGCTCCAACAGCCGTGCGCTCTACCAGAAGTTTCTGCGTGAACGTCATGAATTCCTGCAAATTCGCGCTAGTCAACCCAATTCCGGTCTAGCCGAACAACGTCTACTTCCTGCCGAGATTTCTAGGAAATTCTTATTTTCCCCTACTTACTCCGACGCTTCCTCGCTGGAAGAAGGAGAAGGACGACAGATCCTGCGCCGCTTTCAGAATCGTCGCAACACCATCCTCGCGCTTGTGCGCCACCATTACCGAGTAAATCTTCATCCTGCAACGATTGTTTACGTCATGAGATACAGTAAATTGAAAACAAATTCGGCTAAAAATGGCAGGTATCGCACGGTGCTGCCGCAACCGGTGATCTGAGCTCTGGACAATAAAAAAACTGATGTTTACTCTGTTGAAAGCGGATATTCGCAGAAATAAAAATGTGAGCAAAGATTATTAAGTGTTAAAGATTCTTAAAGTGAGCATCTCCCGTAATCCAACGCTAGAAGACACAATTAATCTGGGATTGAGCACAATCAAGCTTGGACCAGAACAAGACACGTGGTCCATTTGGTAAGACGAGAAACCCTTGTGAAATATTCACCGAACCCCTTGCACAGTTACAATTGCCTATGCCTTCTCTGACTAGAATATCTGAAGCGACTATGAAACAACACGACAACGAAATGGAGCTCATCAACAATAACAACCATCTAAAACTGAAGTAGAACAAAATAAGTATGCTCCAAGGCCACTGAAGCTTCTAGATTATGCAGCTACGGTATCCATCAGTGGCTGAACGCTCTCATTCCAGCGATCGTCGAACGATTGCTCGGAAAATCTGAAAATAGAATAATTAGAACTAATTGAAAAATAAATAAATATTAATACCTAAATTAAAAATCCATAATTTCCTTCTCACCTCGTCGATGCCTTCCTAGCAGCTTCTCGTATCCGTTGTCTCTCCGACGGCGACAACGCAAGGATGGACGAAATGGCGCGTGAGAATTCTGCAAGTGCGAATATTGATCCCTGTCTTTCTAAAACTGTTGGAACACTATTTATCGTTCATTATGCAACATGTATTCATTCCTTTCCTTACCCTCTCTGGTCTCGGCGACGTATCCAACTCGCTCCTTGCCATCCGACGGCACGACGATGTCCATTTTCGGACCCCCTGCAACCTCCAGTTATTATTGCTACGCGCCATGTAATCAAACCCGATCGATGAGCCACCATGATCGTCCCCGCTGCGAGAGCCTCCACGACGGAGATGCCAAAGTGCTCGTTGATCATCGTGTGGATCGAGATCATCGAGGACTGCAAATGAGCTTAATTAGTTATCCATGTTTACCACATACATAGATTTATCGGTTCCCTTAAAAATAAAACTTCCATTTACCAATTTATCCTAGAAAGAAATCGACTTTATGTCTATTCAGAACTCACGCTGAGCTCTTCAACCAGATCCTCGTACGGCACATTCAGCATCCATTTCACGCTCTTCTCCACTCCGAGTTCCACTGCATACCTACAATGGATGATGAAATGATAGAGGACCACAAATAAGTCAACAGTTTTGTTTAGAAACAGCAGTCAACCAACCTTTTCAGCGCCGCGACCCTCTCTTCATCTTCCGCATGCCGGCATCCTCCCGCAATTGTAAGAGACACCTGCAAATGAAAAAATTGTAGTTGATGAAATAACAAAAAAAATTAGGGTAAAAATTCTATAATCTTTTAATGAGAGGCAATTGCATGAGTACGAACAAGATACATACTAAAGGAGCAACGCACTAAAGTGCAATCCGTCTCCGTCTCTCCGTCTCTAATCGCCGCTGATCACTCTCCCTCCCCTCCTCTCCCAGCCAACCCGGCGCGTTTGTATCGCATGCCGCTCGGGCACTATATTAGCCTCCTGGCGCAAATCTCGCCCGTGTGACAGGAAGGAGAGCACTCGCAGGAACCCACCGGCCCTCGTGGCCGTCCCCATCCGACTGTGAGCGAAAGTCCCTGGACCACGGGCCGAAAGGGCCCTCCCCCCGCCGGGAGACCCGTGAACGTGGAACTCGTCGAGGCAAAGAGACGCGATTCTCGAACAGCATAGGGCTTACTCTCGTGTCACCCTCCTTTTGTAGTACACCCGACAAATGGAGGCCATATTTACCACGCCAGTACACCTCATAACGTACTGTGGGCGATTTTGATGCAGTCTGAAGTTCCGTTTCATGACCACTTTGCGTAGGGTTGATCGAGAAGGGCGTAAAGCGGTAGATGAATAGCGATACAACTATTGGGCATGAACTTCGGAGCTACTCAATTCTCGAGAATAAACCAGTGTAGGAGAAAATATGAAGAAATTCGAGATAAGTGATACATTTTGTAGAAGCAAAGAATGCCAGCAGCACGGGACGAGTGCGATTTGGCAATCCAGCATCTCCTCCTGGCCCTCTCAGCCCCCTTTCACTTTCCGCGCGCAGCAAGCTCAGGAAGGACACTAATTTGCCAGTCTCGTCTTGGTTCCTTTCCCTCTCGTTCCACTTCTCACACGAACTTGAATTTCGAAAATGAAACAGAATGAACAAAAATGCAATATAGCGAGAGCAAATGAGTTAGCACGCGATTCATTGCATAGAACCTTCTATCAATCTGGACCCTCTGCTTACTTCATCTTCTCTCACACTTCGCGGCCTAGCATTGCAAAAACAACTGGTCACGCGGAGAAAAGAAACGAAGAGATCGGGAGAAGAATAAGAGTAAAGACTGCACGCTATCGCGCATTTCGCGCTGAAAATTACACATGATAAAAAAATATTCCTCACCTCTACATCACTGCCCTCGCTCGCCAACGCGTCTTGTACCGAGCGGAGGACCTGCAATACGAAGTGATCTCACTCGCCTTCCTTCGGAAGATCCGATTCGCAGTCAGCTAGAGACTCACCTCGAGCTGCAGGCTGTGGTTCTTTTCTGGCCGGATCTGCCCGATGGAGAGGATGCGAACAATGCGATCCGATGCGAGGCTGAATGTCAACGGGAATGATTCTCCGGTTTGGAAAAGAACGAAACGATAGGATAAAATAGGCGCCCTAAAATTTAATAACCAAACTGACATTTCTTCTGCCCTGACGGGAATGGCGAGTAGGGATTCGATGTCGCACGGCGGGAATACGAGGCGAGCCGCATCCGATGACCACAACGACGAGATGTGGCCGCCCGTCCAGCTGGAAACCCGCACCTTTCTTCTTTACTGGTAATTTACAACCCTTCAAAATAGACATGTTCAGAAAAATTCGTTTTTTTTTACCGTGATCATCCACCAACCTCCCATTAACCATGACTACACTAGCCGCGCGTCCTGCCCAGCCGTAGGCAACTGCGAAGGATCTGCAATGACATCCAAGCATGAACCGCTTTTAGCTCCCTCACTTGTAGTATGCCAATTTGATCCGGGATAGCGTTCCCGACTGGGCGATGGCATCAGAGTTGTTGTACGATGACTCCCGCCTCTCCACCAGCGAGATCATGTCTACAAGGAAAAAATAAAGTTCGACACGATCGATGACAGGGTAATACAAATTTGGAAACTTGCCAATAAACGCTATTTCCCCCCTCTCGGGGATGTTATTCTCAAACTCGATGTCTGGCGTAATCTCACGATGGGGGGCAATGCGCAATCTACGTAGACCCCAGAAAGTGCTCGGGGGGTGAGAAGTAATTCCGATTACGCTAATTTGAGAATCCAGCCAACAGGACGGAGAGTCCAAATGCGTGGGGACAAATCTGAATCTGAGGGTTCCCCTTCCCTCCCCTGCGAATGGCCAAATGAATGGACTGCCACTGCCTTCTGGGAACGACAGGCGCCTGGTTAGGAAGGGGAGGGA
>JACMIG010000141.1:6465-39320 GCA_014805385.1 Levipalatum texanum
GCCCCCCCCCCCCCCCCCCCCCCCCCCCCCCCCCCCCCCCCCCCCCCCCCCCCCCCCCCCCCCCCCCCCCCCCCCCCCCCCCCCAGTCGGTCGAGAGCCAGAGTCCGTGATAAATTGTGTCCCCCCAAAGGAATTGTAAATGAAAATAACTCAGCTGCTGAGGCTTAGATTTGAGGGGACCTGATCCTTGGCAGTCTTCACAAAAGGTTAGGGGTACACAGAAAGCGTGATATGCCGAAACACCTGCTCCACATCATTCAGTCTAGTACCTCGCGTTGAATGAATACTTGCTGTGAAGTGGACAATGCAAGTGAATTCATGGTATTGCAACATTTTTCTGTATGCGAGTTTCTTGATTAAGTGCAGTCTTACACGCCATGGAAAGGCCTCTTCTCTCCATCCCGGACGAGGGAGTTCTCGCGGTCTTTCGGACGCTCCACTACTGTAAGCATTAAACTTAACCACGTTAATCAATCAACTTCTCACAAAGCTCTCACCTCAATTTCACTCTTGATGAATGCAATAACTGCTTGGTTGACACTGCGGCATTCTTCACCTGGAGCGGCAACATACCGGTTTTATCTACTTGGCATTCAGGTACTTCTGATGGTTCTGATCAGTTGATCCGAAACTCGGTACAAATAATTGTTTACTTCGCGAAATGCTTTTTGAACTGCTGCGAACTGTTTGGAACAAGAATTAGATCTTTAAGAACGCATATATTTTACGCTAATTTTTAATCAGGTTGACTATTATACATTGACGGTTCTTACCTACCTTTAAATAGCCGGAATTTCAGGCACCCAGCATAGCCATGGAACTATTTTCTGGAGTCCTTCTTTTTCCAATCATACGTCTGCCTGTTCCTTGTGGATTTGCTGAAGGACTCTTAGGAGAGCTGGCATACGTAACTCCCGAAACTATTAACACCGGATTAATTACGTTTATTGGGGTAATATATTACAGATTCGATTCGCAACGTGTCATTTTCAGCCGACTCTTTTCGTATAATCTTTGATAACTACAGGTTTGCTTCGTAGCGTCAGCATGCATCGCAGTTCTTGCCTACGGGGCCTGTTTCACATATCGTCATCAGGTGTGTTAGCGGATAAATGGAAGTTCATCGTGCGCAGGTCGTCATGCTTCCGGGATCGCGATGGAAAATGAGCCGCACGCAGCGGGGAACCATCATCGGATTTTGGACAGCGTTGCTTTCACTGAATCCGATCGTTTTTGCGGTAGGCATTTCTTCTACATACATTCTGGAAGCACAATTCGCATTGAGATTAGTGGATTCAAACCATTGTCATCGTTTGCGCAGTATATCGAGGTGAGTGGTGAATTTCATTTATCTTGTAATCAAAACAGTATCAGTTTTTCCGTCTATGGCCCCCACAATTTCGTCGCCGTGTCGTTTGCTTGGGACTTATTGAGGTTCGGAATGAAAGTATACCAACGCCGCAGAAGAAATTACTGCTCAAAGTTGCTTTCCTTCAGGGATTCTACGCCGTGGTAGCAATATTGATTTTGTACACAGTATTAGCCGTACTGTCACTTACTGTGGTAACGTTTGAGAGATTGATGAACAAATCACGTTGCGTTTCGGAAATAGGTGTCATGAATTAATTCTTGAAATATCCTTCTTTAGTTGTGCGGCCATATTTTCTACACGTTGAAGTCGCATCCGGCCATGTGTGCAGGAGCTGCGCGCTACCATCGAAGAATGACTCAAATGCTAATCGTCCAGGTTGTTTTGAAAATAGCAAAAGACCAAATCCACTGGCGGTATTCAGCAGGTGTTGTGTCCACGAGTGACGAGAAAAACAGCGCGTTTATCGGGGGAACAAAGAATGGGAAGAAACGTCACGACAGAACTGTTCAGACGACTCGGGATGTTGTCCGAACCTTTATTTTTTGAAGGCTATACACAATCAAGTCAATAGCAGACATGATGATGCGCTTTGCAAATAGACTAAGCGAATATCCAACAGCACGGATATAAGTCATATCGAACATTCTTTTTCAGGTGCTCATTCCGATGTCTTTCTTCGAAATCCCCTTCGTCATCATAACATATCAGTCCTTGTTCGACTACGAGAACATTCGTTATTAAGATTCCGATTCATGTTAAATCAGTTTTTTCAATTGTATAATTGCAGAGTTCACCAAGGTAGCCTTTCTCCTTATTTCTCTGCACTGTCCGATCCACTGCATTGTTCTCGTTGGGACGACCGCTGGCTATCGACGCGCATTGGTCCAACTCATCGTCACTCGATTGCCGTCGTGGAGACCAATCAGCATTGCCGACCAATCAATCGTCATCTGAATCGTCTCGTGAAATGGTCGTAGTCATGACGAGATCGCGTTTGCGACAAATAAAGTTAAATGATGCTTCAAGCTGAATCCCCGTGCTATCGTGCACATATTTGCTGAAACGAATAGCAGCTGCGGCACACGCATACGGTAAAGCATGGAATTCGCTGAGACATTGAGCAGATCGGAAAAATGAAAGAGGAAGGAATGAGGAATGAAAAAGCTGTAAGATGCTTTTTGAAAAAGCAGACCTGTACGCATCGGCGCGTCATTTCCGAGGTAAATGGAAAGGTTGGGACCCGGAACCAATCAGCTATTCGACGATATTCTCCAATATAACTTTGCCTTTGCTGTGGAAGAAAATTGATCCGCCTGGAAAACATGCCAGGGTCTTCCAGATTCTGATATAAGTAATCATAAATCGAATGACAGTTACGTCAGACTTAGAAACCATTGCGGTTTCCAACATTAGCTTTCAGGTTAACCGAGCTTGTCCCTGTATGCTTCGCGGACGTGATCAGATGACACCTGTCAAACGGAAAAATAGTGCAAAAAATACATTGTTCACTCTGTAGCGCAATGTCAGCCGACCCAACCATTGACGTGCAGCTAGGAGTGGAGGGGATGGATAAGGCGGAGAGCGAGGAGGAGGCGAATGGGAGGTGGCGCGATCCGCTCCACTACAAGCGACGAGCCATTCTTCCCTCCCTCCGAAGGTTCCAATGGACGGGGGACAAAGTATGTCCCGTGCCAGATAACACTTCTCCTTCTCCTGTCATCTCGTAAGCAAAAAAATTTCTCGTACGCCTGTGAGCTCTATCCCAAAGCGTGCCTCCCTCTGCACCACGGTCATCTATATAAGAGATCACTTGGTGTAGATTGTACCTTGTTTTCACTGTATACTCCAAGGTCCCCTTACAGGACCATGGCCCCGGCAGCTGAAGCAAATGCTGCTGATGACCAATTCCTCGCTGCCGACCTCGACACCATGGAGACCATGGAGGCCGCCGCTGCCGCGAGGGTTGGTGATAAGTCTTGGGGGGTGAAAATATTCTTTTAAGGGCCGAAGACCGCTAACGCTCGTGACGAAGAACATCGTCATGATGGCTGTCCTCCATGCGGCGGGTCTCTACGGCGGCTACCTCATGTTCACCGCTGTTGTGAGCTGGAAGACCTACGTGTGGAGTAAGTTTGAACGGGAGTAGTCGATACCACAATATGCCTTGTCGTTCAGGGTCAAATGAATGGATATTACCCAAAACAGACAATAACTAATCTTCGGAACATTCCAGCTGCCTTCGTCTACATGCTCGGTGCTCTCGGCATCACGGCTGGCGCTCATCGTCTCTGGGCTCATCGCAGCTACAAGGCCCATCTTCCCCTCCGCATCTTCCTCATGCTCTGCAACAACGTCGCGTGGCAGGTTGTTCCTGATCTTGAATTAACCAGAAGTAGTGCTGACGAAGTTCCAGAGTCAATATGCATCTCCAGATTACCGTATTACGTATTGTTCAGAATGATATCATCGAATGGGCTCGCGATCATCGCTGCCACCACAAGTGGACGGACACCGAGGCCGATCCCCACAACTCCCGGTAAACCTCCCATATCTTCCTCTATCCCAGTTTTCCCTAGTCGCGGCTTCTTCTACTCCCACGTTGGCTGGCTGATGGCGCGCAAGACTGAGGAGCTCAAGGTTTAAAACAGTCGCAAGATGAAAAAACGGGTCAAATGTTTCAGAGAATGGGAGAGAAGATCGACCTGTCGGACCTGCAGAACGACCCCGTGCTCGATTTCCAGAGGAAGTAAGGGGCTCAATTTATTTTTAAAATACTGTGTTCTACCAGGCACTACTGCTCCCTCGCCGTGCTGTTCTGCTGGCTGCTCCCGGCAGCTGTGCCCGTCTACTTCTGGGGTACGTCCGATTTAGTCTACATGAAAAACAAAGATTTCCAGCGTATGGGCTGAGCACATTTCGTAGCTAGATGAAAAAGTTCAAGCGCTCTTGATACCGTTTTGCAGGAGAGTCAGGATTCGTTTCGTTCTACGCCGTGTCGCTCTTCCGTCAGATTCTGGTCCTCAACGTCACTTGGTCCGCCAGCGGGCATGATAAAGAGATAAGCTGTTTTTTGCAGGCTCATCAACTCGGCGGCTCATGCCTGGGGCTACAAGCCGTACGACGCCAGCATTACGGCTGTACAGTCCATGTATGCACTACGAACTAGACAAGGCAATCTGGAACATCTTCAGGCTCACGAACATTCCCGCGATGGGCGAGGACATGCACAACTTCCACCACTCCTTCCCTCAGGTTTGTTTACTGTAAAAGCGTCCCTGACATCTCGATGTGAACTCGATGATACGCTACGCGGTGAAGAGTGATCAATGTATGCTATAGCTGCTTATCAGCAAAGACAGACGTGAAAGGCTCCAAGCGGCAGATATCTCCCCGTGTGCCAAAGTCCATTTACACGACCAAGGGAGAGAGAACCCTACGAACAGAGGAGAGCATCGTGTGATAGGAAGATGGCGTGATTAGTGATCTCCACGATTCTGACGAAGGGTGCACCCCCCCCCCTGCTCTTGAAGGGGACTATTGATAGATGCACTAGAATTGGGACAAAACATTGAATCAATGGGCCGGTGACTATTTCTCTCCGAGTCGGACAGCAGACACGCCTCACCAAAGCTGAGCATCATTGACAAGTCAACCTCTATCAGGATTACCGTGCAACCGAGTTCTCGTGGCTGACGAACTGGACGTGGTTCTTCATCGATTCCATGTGCTATCTCGGACTCGCCTATGATCGGTCAATTCTGATCCCTGGAGAGTTAACAATCTCTTCAATTTGCAGCAAGATCACCTCGAAGGAATCCATCAACCGTCAGTGCGCCTCCAAGGGAGACAGGACGTACCAATACGCCCACGTGCACTAGGTGCACTGCCAGATGAATCTTCAGGAGTGTATATAGTCAAGAACTGGTGAAACGTTCGGGATCTATGTATATTATGGAAGAATGGATGTAAGCGATAAATTCTAATCACGAAGTAGAATGATCTTTACTTTAAATAATTATGTTCTTTATCTCACATGGGAATAGGAATACTTTCACTTTACTGGAAAAGGGAATACGGTATATCACAGAACTGCAGGAGATCACTAAATTTTGGGGCAATACATGGACATAAACACAAATGGCATCTTGGAAGAACAGAATGGTTTGTGGAAATGGGAGTGCTGACGTCGGACGAGCGTATTCACGAAATTGAAGAAGGTCTGACTAAACGTGCATTTTGTTCTAGATATCAAGCAACTTGGGAATGAAAATGGTGCGTTTAGATAAAAGGCTTTGTTCTGTGGTGTATTGGGTGGTGCGGAGGCAGGTCCGAACTGCGCGCCTAGGTGCGAATCTCTCTCCACTGTCTCTAACCTGGTGAGACGGTTAGAGAAACCAGAAACAATGGAGAGCGAACAGTCGGAATTCCGCGGAACGGAACGCGAAAAGGACCAGCTTGTGTACCACCACAATACAGGATGTTCAGATATCATCGTCCGTCATGTAGTTGCGGACCATGTAGGCGAATTCGTCCTGGTCGATGAGTCCGTTGCCGTCGACGTCCACCTAAAAGATAAACTGCTTATGGGTAAAATAAGCACTTTTCTGAAATTAAACATATTTCCGAGATTGTCAACCTCGTTGAATATCTCCTCGATGATCGTGTTGTCGGTGATATCACCGAATTCGCGCAGCACGTACTGGAAGTCCTTCTTGGAGATGTAGCCAGCCTCGGACTGGAATCATTAATGAATAACTGCTAATTCAGATTGAAAAAGTAATCACTGACGCGATCGAAGACGCTGAAGCACTGCTGGACGACCTCGTTCCACGACGTTTTCTTCTCGTAGAGACGACGC
This sequence comes from Levipalatum texanum, assembly GCA_014805385.1. Classification (NCBI taxonomy): domain Eukaryota; kingdom Metazoa; phylum Nematoda; class Chromadorea; order Rhabditida; family Diplogasteridae; genus Levipalatum; species Levipalatum texanum. Next base: position 12,696 of record JACMIG010000141.1, read on the forward strand.
ATCACCTGGCAACAGACCCTTTCTACTTGCTTGGGACATGCAGGCGAAATGTGTTTCAGTGCTCGCAAGCGATTCGAAGGATTGTCTAATATGAAATACCTCGCAGAATTCGTCGAAGTCGATCTCGTGGTTGCCGCGCTGGTCGACCTAATGAGGAACATTTGCTGTTAGAAAGGTTATTGAAAAAAACTGTCAAGAATCCATGTTCCAATTTTTACCCCCACCTCATCGATGATCTTGTCGAGCTCGTCCCTCGTCTGCTCCAGACCGAGGTTCCTCATGGCAGCCTCGAGTTCGTCGAGTCCAATGGCACCACTGCGATCTGCAGAGAACAACCCGTCAATACCAATCGCAACAAATGCAAAGACGGCATCTCGTCTTCTTGGATCACAATAAACAAAACGCGCTTGGTGGCAGGTGGTTAAATCGTTAAGGCTAGGTTTCTAAAGGGGCAAAATCTCGGCTCTCCCGAGAACCCGTACCCGTATCAAACATGTTGAAGACCGCGCGGTACTCAGCGAGCTCTTCCTCGGAGTAGCCGTCGAGCTGAAATATACTTCGTTTTCTCCTGAACCCACGAAGCACCACACATGTCGTAAATCTATCGCACCTTGTGTCCTAGCAGCGGGGCATGCCCATTCCCTCCTCCACCGGCGTTCTCCGCACGATCGGAGTGGAGCTTGAGCTAAAAAATTTCCTTGTGATACTGACTTTGCAGACTTTCGATATTTTCCTAATACAGGAATGTTTGCTTCGTAAGGAAACCCTGTCCAGCCCACTTCTAGATCCTTTTCCAACTCCTGACTACTTTCAAACCGAGCGTGGAGCAACTATGCACAAGTCTGTAATAAAAAAAGAATAACTTTAAAATTTCGTTTGTTATAGCACAACTACACTTGAGATTTTTCCGAAGTGCCTTATGAAACTATCGCATCGTGAGGGAGGTAAAAATATTCGCATTTGGTAGGTAGAGAAATGCACACTGTGTCTATGTAGCGCACATCACGTCATAAATAGAACTCACCCGTCCGAAAAGGTCCATCATGGTGGCGAGAGCACAGACTCGAGGAAGTACAGGAAGGAATACTGGGTGGGATTTCGTAGGCCAGACAGGGTTGTTTGGACAGAAAAGATGTCTCTGTTCGCTGCTCCACAGTAGTCACTCAGAAGGGAGTCGAGAGGGAGAAAAGAGGAAATACCATCCTCCGTTATGGTCGTTGTAGTTGCCGGGATGTTAGCGCCGAGACTCCAAATTAGTCAGGGAACGAGTCGATAACGAGATTGTATGGAAAGGGAAGGGATATAATTGTGCAGGTTGGTTTGAAGGTTGCTTGAAGATGCCTACTGAGAGGGCGTTACTTAGTAACCAGTAGCCCCCAACTTGGTCAGCGAGAAGACAGCTGCTCCTAGAGCCAGGTGCAGTATTTCGACTAACACTCGCCCCCCGAAATCGTGCTATAGTCCATGGACGGAATACTAGGGCTCAATAGTTTTGCAACTCTGCCTTATGAATTTCAGAGGAAGCTTACGCTTAGGGCGAACGAAAAATGAAAACAACAATCGCAGTGAGAGCAGAAGATCAGCCCGCAATAATTGGCCCATGCGCTGTAAATGAAAACAATCACCTTGGGCGACACCGTGCCGCCGTTGGAGCCGCGGGCACTGGAGATAATGCGCGAGAATGGCGAAGGGATTCGGAGCATCGGAGAAGTACTGCGGGGCATACCAGTTGACCCCCTAGGATTACTGTAGCTTCCCTCCCCGGTAGGTTAAGGCAGTCTACTCGGAGGGCGATTCAGGCAGGTAAAGCACTTACCTGTGGCCGGTGCTGCTAGAAGGCATTGCGGATTTTTTCAGAGTCAGAGACGCAGGGGAAGGAAACGAACTTGTTCTGCCTGACTCTCTCAGAGTTGAGTGGAATCTAAAGGTGAAGACGAATCCAATTGAGAAGGCGCCAAGGAAACAGAACGGAAATAGAGTTACCGCTACGGGATATTCAACGTTCAAATGTTCACAGTAGGAAAGGACAAGATACTGGATTGAGGCGGCAGAGTGATGTTTCAGCGCTTTATGCGGATCAGATTCAGCAGGAATCAGAGATCATTATGAGAGGCAGAAAAATATGAAAGATCCTGTTTATCATCTGGAAAGCTTTCCTGCAGTTTATTGCAGCGACATGAAGAAAGAATCGGACCAATCTCCTCTCCGCTCATGGTGGTATCATAAATTAGATTCTTTGCTAGTCTGAGGCAGTGAAAAAGTTAGTCGCGAGAGCCGTGCTCCAACCTTACTCAACATCATACTTGACTGGAAGCTTTTGAGGCACAATTAGAGTCCATGGAACTAGGCGGGAAAAAGCTAACGTGGGATTTTCAAACAGAAGCACGTGAGGATATGTTGGGACGAATCTGAGAAGAGATATGAATTTTAAAAAGTAATAGTATCATCGAGAATTGGGAGGGATAAGGTATATTGGATTAAGGGCTACACAAGGCACGCGTTCGAAGAGATAGGGAGCCTTCATTTCTTTCGCAATGTATTGAGCTGAGAGTCACGAAAATTTCTCATTTTCTAATATTGGCTCGATGATTGCGTTTGTTTTCAATGCACAGACGGGGAGCCCAAGGCAGACCATTAGTAGCAAGCAAGCAAATTCTCAGCCTAATAACATTCTTTTTTCTGCAGATAGATATACAAGCTATCGTTCTCGAAATATTTGAAGTCATGACAACGAGATATGCGAAGAAAGATTGACATTTGGAGAAGCAGCCACTCTCACTCTCCACATTTGCGATACTAAAAGGTCTTTCCCGCCGCTCTCCTTGTACAAAATTCTCGCTTTCGCTCATCATAAAAATGACCTAACACTGAGACGCTAAAACATCAAGCCTGAGAAAATTAGCACCATCTTGAATAGTTGAACGCTATGCAGAAGTCTACGCAAAGGTGGTGCTACCAAGTGAAGTATAGGAACTAAAAAAGGAAGGGTGTTTGTCTACGCTTCGCAAGGAGGACAAGGTTGACCAATTCCCACTTTATTGCTTGCAAAGGAGGGGGAGGACGGAAATGGGGCTCGTTGTATGGTGAACTAAAAGGAGAAGCCGCGAGACCAGGCTTAGCCGTGCCACTCTACGAGATGAAGAAGAAATGGAGCCACATGCTCTGTGACGACAAGGCTGAGAAGATAATCTTATTTATCTCAGTCGAAGAAGTCATATGGCGCTCATCTTCGCTGTCTGAGAATAGATAAATTGTAAAGGGAACTGAGTTCATTTGGATGGCGCACGAAGGAAGTGCAAGAAGAGTTCATTGGAACTCGTGCGTATATCAAGGGCGAATCAATCGCGTACTAGACACATAATTGTACCTTCTGGAGCTTTGTTACCATGAACAATATAGTGGAGTTAAGGAGGCAACGGTGTGAAATTGCCAATGGTCAACACTCCCGACCCCGAAGAGCAAGTCGTTACGGATTGCAATCTGAGTTCTATTCACCAAATAGCGATAACAAGCGATAACAAGCTGGTACGGATCATTTTATTAGTGCTCTCTCACAATTCCACTTTACGCAATCGAAACCACGCGCTCAACTCTGATATAAAAGGAAGCGCTTCAAAAAGAAACCATTCAGCATATCCATGTCCCACAGGAAGCGAAGACTTTGGATTTTTCCGCGTTTTGAACGTCTGCCCTATATATTCCCCGATAAATATGCTTCTCAAAATCGTTCTCCAAAGAATCAATAACGGTGCTTAACCCGGCCTCTTCTAGCACAGAGAAAGGGGCTTAACGAGTATAATTAAATTATGACCGAGTATCGATAAATTGAAAAGTGTACCTTTGGCGCCTGTAGGTTGTGCAGTCGGTTCATGAGGTGCGAACGGGCCGAGTCCATAATCTCCTTTTCACAGATATCTTCAAAATACCGGTGAAAGAAGCAAGGCGAAATATTACACGGAGGAATACACAAAGGGGCTTCACAACGAGATTATCCTGGGTCATGGACTAATGACTTTGTGAGGGGAGGAAGGGGAAGGAATAGGCGAGGAAAGGATATTCTAGTCCCTTTGCCCCCTTTCCGAGGCTTCCGAGCAGCGAACCAAAAGACCAATTACGGGACGCTTCCCATGGGGGAAGAATAGCCACGAGCAATTCATCAAACATGGCGGGTCAATGGGAGTCTAATTTCGCGTTACGGTCAGGATGTTATATGTACCGTGGAATGCTGAACTCGCGTCGCTTATGAGAGCGAAAATCACAGCACGACTTTTCATACCTAGGAAAGATGTTTTAGACATTCTTGACACTTCTCTATCAAGATATTAACGGGGACAGTGCCAGCGCTGCTAAAGAAATAGAACTGAACGCTAAATGTAGAAAGAGGGATCCCACTGTCCCCCTGAAGTTAACATAACCAAGGATAGCTCCAGAGTGGTCAGTTACGACTCGGCGTCGGGGGTACCTCGAAAGAAGTGATCAACTGGCAACTACGACGAAAGGTGATTACGGCGGGTCGAAAAGGGAATGGGCTGCCGCGATATACACGGAACCCCCTCGAGGTCCCTACTCTGTTTAATCAATTCTCGTGACGTCGATAGGAATGACTCGTGAGAGCGTTGGCTAAGGAAATGAAACCCTTCGAGGGAGAGGGCAAGGGTAGATGGAAGCCGCAATAGTGCAAGTTCTGTATTGACAACACGATCCCAGTGGTTTTGAATATCAAAATTTTCGTCCATTGAAAATTCTTCAGGTGGCATCTTCAACGAGTTGACTAGCTCTAGCTCCGCCATTTTCTGGGATGATCCAATGGATACTTCGATAGGGATCGCCATGGACACTAAATTAACAAGATGGCCCATGTCTTGAAGGGCGACGGCTGACAACTACACAAGAATTGTTGCTTTAGATTACACTTTGAGGCAACGATGCAAGAAAGTGGAGGCAGGGTGGGAAAGAAAGGAAATGAGTGAATCTGGGCGCCACCACACGAGTGAGGTAGTACATGTACGAGGGCGCCTTGATTGGTTCCCCGTCCAGCACAGGGCACAACTATTTGTGGCCGGACGAAGCAGGATATGAGCCGAGAATCTGGTGTAATTGGAAGACTTTGAGCCCCGAGCATGATTCACGCATAGAGAGGGACGTATTCTGTGAGCAGCAAAATCGAATTCCCCCTCATTCATAGCATTCTTCTCAAATAGGCTACTAATGGAGGGGGTGTGAGATAACAAGCTATGCATACTGTGAAAATAATTTGCTTTGGTCCCATGATCCGATTCCCCAGACTAATTTGAGTTTGATTCAGAGGAGATGCATTCCGATGCACTTGAGTGTTTGTGCACTTTAGCCACGGATTGAGGCGGTGATCAGTGAACTATGCATGGGGCGCAGACCAGTTGAATAGTGGTGGATGCGAATTAACTTGTTGTTTGTATTGTTCGTTCAGCGAAAATTTTTGTATTTCTAAAATAAAAGTAAATCACCATCCTCGCAGTCCTCGGTGAGCACGTGAGGGAGTAGCTCGTCTTGGCAACGGCACTCGCTACCCGAAGGGAAGGCAGAGTGGGAGAGGACGGAGAACGGGGGCGGAGGGACGACATTGCCACGGAGCTTGGACGATTCTTCGGTCACGGATTCCTGAACGACAGCCGAATTCCGATTTCGAACAGATAAGCGGTTTATTCATGCCAAAGGCTGTATACACAGGAAGCGAGTATTTATGAATTTTTGTACAACATGCCATTTGACGGGTCTAGTTTATGAACCAAGAATAAAGGAATGTGATTGACTCTGAGGGACTCTAGAAGGTTCCGCAAGGAGGTAAAGATGCTCTACAAAACGTTATGAAATACGGCGTTGTCGTTTGGGAAGACAAGAAAAAAAGGGCCTTCGTTGGCACATTGCGAATAGCGGATGAAAAGGAGAGAATAGATCCCAGTTCCCATGGAAAGAGAGCTCGCTCTTCTCTCGGAGAGAGAAAAGGTGTCCTACTGGATGTGGAATGAGCAGCAGGCGGAAGTGAAAGAATAAAGAAAAGTGATGAAAAACATCTTCATAAACAATAAAAAGTAATCCTTGTGACTTCGGGAATCTCATGGAATTGTAATGCAATTTTTTGAAGGGACAACCATGACCAAACAAGAAATTATCTCGGCAATCTACGAAGCAAAATGATTACGTTTCAATGACACTTCTCCTACCGTCTTCGTCCAGTCGATTCCCTCTTCCACTGTGAGAATACACGAAGAAATGAGCTTTATTACATCATAAATGTTGGAGGGTCGATCGCTCCAGTAGCAGAGGTCGATGTAATCGCCTCATCATTAGCGCTCCATTGAGGACGTCTCTCCTACAAATAAAAGAACGTCCGTGTGGTTCTAATCCAGTAGAAGAAACATGAATGAGGAGGTGAACAAAACATAACGGGTTAGTGAATTTAATGGCTAGGGAGAGGGATACCGATTGTGCTGGCCCAGTCCTGCATGTGCGACTTCTCTCATGTGTATATTCACGAGTGAATTGCCGTAGCATTGCTGTAGCGAATCCATGCCGCGTTCAGCTCTGATACATTTCAGCGGCTTCGAGTATTATAGCACGTGGTGATTCCGATCACTGTCCTGCAACGTATGGTACGCAGGTATGGAGATACAAAGACAACCGCATACTATTTCACTGAACAAACCTTTGGAAACAGTTTACAAAAGTCGTAAAATGTTCGCAGAGATATCTATTTAAACTTTTCAATGTTATGTTTTACTGAATGGTTTCATTACGCATTACTGAAAAAGACTTCCCCACAATATGTAAGTTCAAAGTTCAGTGATCAGTGAAAAGAAGATCAACGAGCATTTGGATGATCGACTTTACCTGATGACTTGCGATCATTCTTATCCTCTTGATTTTATTTTATGGATCTTCTTTTTCATCGGGTCGCGTAGGGACCCTGAAGACTACGAATGTTAAGGGCTCAAAGTAAGCGCTCGGTAAAATAAATTGTGATGATGAAGTTGTTTCATTCGTCTTGAGGAAACAATTTGCTAAAAAGTGTTTATTCTCCGTTCGAAGAGGAGAATAGATCGCGCGAAAGTTTCGCGCCAAACTTCGGATAATGTGCGCGAAATTGCGCAGATTGTTCCTGCTCGTACTAAAAAGAGAGAGTGAAACATAACATTTTTACACGCAGCTCCGAATTTCTCCACAATAACGCTAACCACGATCCCGAAAACCGAGGGATAAACATTGCTATGAAGTCGAAGAGGGGAGAGGAGTGGTAGCCGCGGGCGGCTGCTGAGATGCTTCTTTTATATGTGGCCCCGCATGTATACCACATCTTTCTGCTGCCTCTTCGTTCGACTTTTTATGCGACCTCTATAGGGTGGTAATTTGTACGTGGGACTACTGAGGGGGATTGTGTATTCACTGATTGCGGATTTCACCCTTCTACTACACGAATCCCTCTAATTGGAGTCGGCAAGGGCGGTGGACCACCCTTCTTGCACAATATGAACTTCAGTGAGCACTTCAATCTTGCAAACCATGCATGGTACTAATGAGGGGAGAGCATTAGCTTTCTGACTGGCCACTCAACTATACTAAGCATTCTAATTCCACATTTCCTCAACTGTCCGATGCCCAGTAATTGGCGGCGAGGGGCACGCTACTTGGCTATGGATTTCAGCCGAACTGTGGATGAAATCGACCATATTGTGGTGGTGCACAAGCTGGTCCTTTTCGCGTTCCAAAGGAGAGCGAACGGTCTGTTCTCTCGCCACTGTTCTCTCGTTTCTCTTACCGCCAGACAACGAGAGAACAGTGTAGAGAGAGAACAGACCGTTCACTTTCCTTTGGAACGCGAAAAGGACCAGCTTGTGCACCACCACAATATACGCGCTAAGATCTGAGGATGGCAAATTTCGACCAGCGGAAGACGATTTACAAGTTCTCTGGCGCCTCCCAATAGCAGCTTTCCGCTAATCATTGCCACAACGTTGAACACGCACAACAAATATCACAACATGTTCAGTCTACTATAGGGGGTTTTAATATTTGCCAGAAAAGTAAATGCAATAAATTTGTCCGTTTTTACATCCGACAATTGATTTCATGGAATCAAAGTCCTTATCTAACATATGTACGTACTGGTTCGCCCCGCTTGGATCCCATCAGTAGTCCATCACGATAGTCTCCTGTCGTTTTTTCTTTCGTCAACAGCACCTGCTGTACCCCGTCAACAGTAAGTGTTTCGCATAGTAGTTGAACATCGAGGCACATACTGGGCTTCGGAAAGGCATTGATTCTGCGCATTCATTTCAGGAGTAGCTGACAAAAATAGGAATGTTTATTCTGGAGAATATGATTTTCGAACTAACTATCACCCCGAAACAAATTCAGCAACATCTTTTTCCAGATGAGCGGCAAGCTCCCTCATCTTCGTCAGCATCCATGGCACCGTGAACTTCTCCTCGATTTCCTTGACCTCGTCGCTCATTTTCACGCTACATTAAAACTGAATCAACACTGTAGTCTCAGACACTTACGCATTCAATAGATTAGATTTGCACGGCGATGAACGGTTCTGTGCGTTTCCGTATTTTCTGAAAAGTATCTGTAATCCGAGAAAAGAACACATCAAACTCGGCCTTGTCCCAGAAGAGCTCCATAAGATCCATCACCTCAGCCTTGTCTTTCTCACTCACGAACATTTCACAGAAACCTATTAGGGTGTCTGCCATGATCTGTTAGGTGCGAATGTAAACGATTGTCAAAACATAGATTACTTCTCGTAACTCCTCCTGGCCGCGTGAAATATAATACGCGAGAGCCGGGCGAGGGTCAGTATATCCATGTCGAGCAGCCAACAGCTGATCGTTCGCGATCATCTGTAATTCCCCCTTGAAGTTACACAATATCACAGGACCCGAAAACAACTTGACGAATATGAGACAGGTTGAAACTGTCTCCAACATTCTCAAACATTATCAAACAAGCTGTAATGGTCGCTTCACGATCTCGGAAACTTCGAAGTTACAACACAGATAAGAAAACGCCGTGAAACGGCTTCTACAGCTTAATTGAAAATCAGTGAGAAAAGTTGCGACAGTCTCAAACTCTCTCAAGTTCGTCAACTTGTTTTGGGGGCGTATGTTGGTTCACCGTCATTTCTACTTTAGGCAGAGTCTGGTTCCCTTGAAGGCGAGAAAATTGAATCAGCGATGCCTTATCGTATTCGACATTGTAATATCTACAACAGACCTTTTCTTTCAATAAACAAAACACACCCTTTGCCGTAAGGATCAACCGTGAATACCGCATCAGGTCCAAGGGGAATCATTATGTCCTTCGCTGAGAATGACATCCGTTATATGTGAACTCGTCACTTTACCTCCTGCTGGGAACATAATAGTGCGATGTTCCTTGTCGACTGAATAGAAGATTGGAATGTTCCAACGGGTTCTGGAAATCACAAGAATTGAACGAATATCATCGCTTTCAAAGTGCGGCGAATTCACACGGAAAGACAGATGACGGAATGTGCACTCTCATAATTTTCTGCTTCAACGATCCTAACTAGAATTGGAAAACAAAAACCAGGCGTAGGTCGTCGTCATCCGGTCCAATCCCAGGGAATTCACCGTACTTTGGTATAAAAAAAATAAGGAGCTCCACTAACGGGGTATCTAATTCTGCTATGTTTGAAACAAGTTGATCAATTTGACCGGGCTGATAAAATAAGTTAAACATTGCATACGTATTGTCTCTGTATCCGGGGTCCGAGTAACCATAACGGAATCGCTTCTGCGTTAGTACAACCTTGTTCTTGAGCCTTTGAACCATCACGATGGGATGTCCATCCGGAAAATATATTACTTATTTGTTTTACTCTCAATTTGTGTCGAACCTGTTGGAGCCAACTGTTGGCGAAGTCCTTGAATCCCTCGGAAAGCGGGCCGGCCTCTCCCACCAAGTAATCTATGAAAACTGACGCGTCGGCGCTGGAGAATTGATGCTCGTGCAAATATTTCTATAAAAAAAACTATTATGCCATTTAAATGAAAAGCATACCGTAATGGCCGAATTCCAACGTTCGTTTCCCATCCACGAACGGAACATTCTCAGAACAAATCCGCCCTAAGCAAAATTTTGTCAATATTTTCATGATTCACAAACCTTAAAATAACTTATCATATCAAACGTGTCCTCAGCAGACTTTTGGTCCATTATCTTCTTATCGCTCATAGGCCTCAAGACAAGTATACTAGAGAGTTTGTTTTGCCTTGTCACCTTCCAGGTAAACGCAGATCTATTGAAAGGGAAGTGGCTTTGAGTTGACGAAAGTATCTTCTCCTTGTTTGTTCCTCCGTTTCTGGTGCAAAATCCTCATCGGGGTCAGCGAGCTCAAATTCGAGAAAGAGCTCGGCATCGAAGTCAGACTGATAGAGCATCGCAAATCCTTCGTTGAGCCAAGTATCTGACCACCAGCGAAGTGTAACAAGATTGCCGAAATACTGAAGTAAACGCTCTCATTTCATTTGCACACAGTTTATGCCTGATGGACGAGTTCGTGTACGAGAACTGGGAAATCGCGCATATCCTGATAGTTGAAAATAATTAGTCCTTAAGTAAGGGGAGTGAGGGGAGGATAACGATCATATGTTTACCAGGATTTTCCATTGCCGAAGCTTTCATATCGTTTACATAAACCAGGTCTGAAAAACAGCGTTTCAAAATTTCTCGAATGATCTAAACAAGATGTTTAACCCCCACCAATCTTAGTTGTTAGCATCAAGTTTCTGGGCAGACGATCAAAGAGCCAGTCAACAGCTTTGATTGTATTATTGAGCACTGCTTCAATGTCCGTCGGGACATCTTCAGGAGGAAAAATTGATCTCAGCTTTAAGGTGTGTGCTTTAGAGAGTTGATGGATAATCAGACCGGAAATCCATTTGCAGATTTGCTTTCAAATACTTCATAATTGTTCACTGCTAAAGCAACCAAGTATGTTGACATGACAGGAGTATCTTCAAAATTTGTAATGCATCTGTAAGTAATTTTTAAGATGGAATCAAACATTGCGTTGCCTTTCAGTAACATAGTCCTGGAAGTAGAGCCGTCCCACAGAATTGGAATAAACCGAAAACTTGCATGGGTGGGCAACTGATATTTTGAAAATTGCCTGAATTATCTATGGGTTAAATGTTTTATACTCAAACCTTGAGAGAAGGCTCGTCGAAACTTGGAACAATTCTCCGGAATCCAAAAGGCTCATTGTGGGTAACGAGTGTAACAACTTCTTCTCCGTTCTTTTTATGACTGAAGGTCCATGGATCCTACATATCTTTTGGAGCAATCACTCACGTCGTTTCATAGAGTCCAACTAAATTTTTGAGGGCAACACCATGATACGAGATCTGAAACAACTCCAACTGCACTAACTGGCAATCCTACATGTAGGGTGTAGTTTCCTCCTTCAATCATTTCCTCAGCCAGTTTCAGTGTTGTTGTCTCCTTTTCCGTATTCAAGCTTAAACTAGACTGTTTGAGCACATTTGATTGATCCCGTGAAATCAATTCGATCTGAAATAATCATCCACTTTGATGTATCTGTCGTTTTCAAACATTCTCAATCGGCAGGTTCGTAGTGTGAAATTCCAGTTCGTTCGTTGGGACGCGATTATGGAAATTGATAAGCACTTTGCCTGAATTTGATTAATGATATTAAACCTTTTTCGACAGTAGAATAATACCTGTAAAATTGGAGACAGTAGCATTTTGGCATCCCCGAACGTTGAGGTCAAGTGTAATCTCATAACGTGATGGGACCTGGTCTCCAGACAAACGGTATTCGGACCAACTACAATGATTGCCGTCACTATTTAAGCTTTAGCTCACTTTTTGGATGTCGATTTTTCTTTTGATGCGAAGACGGTATCCCGGAGCGCCACCAAAGCAAGAATCAATAAAACTTCTAAGAGATGCATCTCGAAGATGCAGGATCTCGAACTGTGGCCGCTTTTATAGGAAAGTAGGGACGGTTATTCTCTTTTGACGGATGATAAATTGAAATTCCTCAAAGGCAACATCGCGAGAAATGATTAATATCCATCTCTTTCCGGCACTCTAAAAATAGAAACATTTTTTCATTATTTCCCCATTCAGAATTTCAATGCATCATTCTGAGAGAAGGGAAATGCTTTTGTCACTTGACACCGCGTTACTTTCCCCGCGTTTCGTTTGGTGAGATTCTTCTGACAATATCGGCTTGCATGCTGAATCTTCCTTTAGTACACTGGAGCTCTCAACGGTATATGTTTATTGAATTAATTCGACTTCTTAATGAAACAGTTGGTCATGTCATCGTAGCACATCTAGACCATCTCGAACATCTCTCGGCGGGCAGCGGCAAGTCGAGGGTTCCTTCGCGACACTCCCTGTCATCGAATATCAGCTGTATCAATCATGCTGCCAAGGGCTAATGCAATTCTATTCCTGGTTTGACAAAAATAGCTCGATATGAATTTCTCGGTAACCAGAATTTCATCTTAACCGTCTTTTACGCCATTAGGCAGTCTTAAAAGGAACATTTAGAAAGACAGCACTATGTTCATTTTAGCCGTGTATAGTTCGAGCATAAGAATTCCACGGAGGAACTCATTCAATCTTTCAAACAACCCAGAACCCACAAAAGATTTCTAACCCGGTCTCCTTCGTCTCCAGAAATGAGTGGATGAATCCGTTCCCCCTCCCCGTCATCCTCGTAGTACACCTGTAATATTAGACCCCTGATTGAGCCACTCGACCGAATACTAAGATAAAAAATTTTGTCTTGTCTTTTTAAGAACAAGCGTCTCGCACTAATCACATCATCTTGTGTACAATCAACAGATGTGGGAAAAGGAGCTTATTATGCTTACATTGATGTTTCTGTAGCAAATAATGATGAAGGCGACGCAGAACAGAATGGTGACCACTAGAACAGTAAGAAGGACCAACACTGCTGACAAAGAAAATAACACAGTGCGGCATGGATATTCAAACCGTAGTCCATGGGAGGAGCAGGGAGCAGTTCACTCGAGAGGCAACGAAACTGAAAACACTGCTGATGCAAAGGGAGTCACATCGATTTCGCATATACAAACCATTATGGTTTATGAGGTGTTGAAGTGGTCGGAAATAAACTCATGCAAAGGATGCAGTGAAGTGAAAAAGTTCTTTCTACGCATGCCAAATTGCATTTAAAATACATGCCCGTACTTACATGAAGTCAAGACTCGTTCATATCCATTACTTAAATAATCGCCGTGTGTTTCAGTTACACGTACGACGTCAGCGCTTAAATTACCCAAGTATGAAGTGCGATTGCACTTTCGCACCCCCTCCCTCACACCTATGACGTCACCGGATTAGCTACTCAAGTTTAAGGTGCCCATGAGTCTCCAATGGGAGCCCACGTAGACCCATTGGTACTGGAATGCTCCCACACATAAGCCACCAATAACATGATTACGTTTATAACCCAAATTGCATGGGTCACACAGTCAACAAATCTAGGAGAAACACATAACTGTTTAAAACACATTGAGTCCGTTAGATAATCGATATCCGCATATATCCTCCTCTTCAATTCAATCAACTACTTTGTGACACTCGATTTGCTTCGTCAGTTTACTTTCGAACTTTCAATAAACAAAATCGTCGCTTTGCAGTGGAACTGCAGCGCCAACACGTCATAATTTTTTCAGTGTCATTCGATGTGTGTTCTTCGTCAGCGATTTGCTCAGTGATTGAAAGCGTGAATAAAAACTTGAGAATATTTGAAATGAACATAAGCATCATTTTCACATATCTATGGTATTGAGAATTTTCCTAACTTACTTTTACGTCTTCGAATGCGCAGGATGAAAGAAGCTTTTTTCAACATCACAATGGGCCGACGTATTTCCTGCAAGGACCATGAGGCGCACTCACTATCTGCACATACATGACGGAAACCTTGCTATGCGTTGTTTTGCGCGCAGTGTGAACGATGGGCAGTCATCGAGAGGTTCGGTACCGTGAGATGCACTTCTTTTCAAAGTGAAAGCCTCCCCCATGATCTCATGCCATGCAAAATATCATGAAAGTTTATTGAGACAATTATCGAGATGTCCGTTTTTAATCACACAGATGCAAACACTGCCACGTCATCTTTCAAGTGATCGGCGAGTTCCCGCATCTTCTTCAGCATATTTGGCACCGCGAACTTTTCATCAATGTTGTTGGTCCTGTCATTCCGTAGATACTCCCTGTATTTCAATTAAAAAAATTAAATCATAACACTTACATCATCGACATGTATTTCTCCCATAGGCGTTGTAGAGATGGCTCCTCGCCGTATTTTCTGAAATCGATGAATTGTCTGCATGTGTATAGCTCTTACGCGGCCTCTTTCCAGAAACGCCCCAGCAGTGCAACCATCTCCGCCTTGTCCTTCTTGCTTGCTGACATTAAACATATACCAATTCGATGGTCAGTGACCAGCTGATGTTATTGATTCATACTGTGACTTAGAATATGGTACCATTAGAGCGCCCTGGCCGCGAGCGATGAGAAATGCGAACACCATGCGAGGATCAATATAGCCATACCGAACAGCAAATAGAAGATCCCTTATTATCGTCTGCAAAGCGTTCGCATTCCAGTGATTTTTGGTTGGTGCAATCGTACATACTCTTTGCACTGGGATATACAATTATCGACGTGCCAAATTCGTCTAAATTTTGCATTTAGGCTTTTCATGTTGTAAATGATAAGCCCTGCGCTAAACTCTATAGTTCAATAAAACTGCACTTACCAGGATTTTCCATCGCCCCTGATTCAAAATCGTTCACATAAAGTGAATCTAAAATATCTTCAACCATTCTCCTTCTACCAGCTTACCAATTTTTGAATTGAGCATCAAATCCCTGGGCAGATGTTCAAACAGCCAGTTGATCGCATTGATTGTATGATCACGTGCTTTTTCGATAACGGCTCTGCTAACACCAGGAGGAACAATCGTCCGCAACTGTTAAACAGAAATAAAGAAGTCAAAAGTCATGAACCGGGAATCCATTGGCACTCTTGCTTTCTAATACTTGGTAGTTGTTCACCGCCAATGCAACCAGGTACGTCGACATTATTGGAGTTTCGTGGAATGATGTAGTACATCTTTTTCTATATGTATAATTCTATGAATAAACTTTCGAAAATATTGCCTTTGTTCAATTGTCGATGAATTCTTTGAATCTTCTATTGCCAATGAATTGGAATAAACAGATAGCTGGCATGGATGAACGACCGATATTTTGAAAATAGCCTTAAGTGTGTATGAGATAAGTATTGTATAGTTTTGTTTGACCTTGAGAGCTGGCTCATCGAAGCTAGGAACCATTCGACGGAATCCAAATGCCTCATTTTGAGTTGTAAGTGTAACAGCCTTACGTAAGCCTACGCTATGGCTAAAAATTCTTAAATGTTAGAGTATTCATAAAATTTACAGTGTTTCATAAAGACCGATAAGATTACGAATAGCAACACCGTGGTATGAGATCTGAAAAACCTATTGTTAAATACTATAAATATGTCCTACACGTAGGGTATAGTTTCCTCCTTCCTTCATTTTCTCGGACAATTCTAGAGTGGTCGTCTCTTTTTTCATATTTGTCGATGAGTTTGCAACTTGGATAACGTGTTTGTCTTCCTGTTCATACAGTTCGATCTGCAAGATTCACTTGAAATGCCGCACTATTCGGGCACATGCCTGTTCAAAAGTCAAGTTTGTAGAATGAAATTCGAGCTCGTTTGTAGGAACGCGATTGTGGAAATGGATTAGTACTGTGCCTGCATTTCGCTGGCTATGTAATCTATTTGCATTGGTGGGAACTACCTGAAAAATTGGAGACGGTCGCTCTGTTCCATCCTCGCACGTTGACATCAAGATGAATGTCGTTGAGAGAAGGGACCTGATCCCCGGTAAGCCGGTACAGTGGCCATCTGTAATCAAGAGTACCCATTTGAAAGTGAGCACCCAAAGTTACGTGTTGGTATTTCGCAGGTGCAATGCAAGCCCGAATGTCAGCAGAGCAAGAGACAGCGGAACCTGTAAGAGGCGCATCTGGAAGATAACACATCCATCGCTTTATTCGCTTTTATAGTACAGCACGCGAGGCTATTGTTTATTGTTCCGGGCTTTCAATCATTAATCACAAATGAAAAATCATCAAAGTTTCATTCAGATGGTGGAAGAAGAGAGAAACAGTAAAATAGAAGTCTTGTATCATTCATTTCCATTCAGGATTTCAATTCATTGCTTGTGAGAACAAAATTTCTATTGTCCCGCTCTCCAGTGCTCATAGCATTGTGATGCCCCAGTTCCCTAAATCTAAAAAGTTTTGTTGCGAGCCAATATTTGGTTAAGCAGTTCGATGTTAATAACATTTTAAAATATTACAGGAGTTCAAGCACCTCTAACACGACTCTGACAGCATCGAATAGGTCTTAGCAGTGAGATCTTAAAGATTGGGTTCAAATTTGCAATCCGCACGACTTGTTGTCTTCAACGGTAACAATGGAAATGGCGAGAGCCTTGCGGTTAATTGACATGGTGCCATCAGCGAGTGTCTAGTTGTATCGCCTTACACTGCAGGGGCAGCGCCTTTGTTTTGTCCGCCCTGAGGGGAGAACTCCCCCGGCCGAGAGGGAAATTGGAGAGTTCACGTGCAGAGAGAGAAACGAAAGGAGTTCCGGCGATGAATGAAGCGTCACTCCAGCCACAATTACAACAGTCTAACGGCTAGTATAAAAGACTAGCGGCAGAGGGAAGGAGCATCACTTTCCCCCTCGATCTTCTCCTTTCCCTTTCATTCCCTTTCAACTTTCCCCTTCAGCCATGTCCACCTCTCGCCTTGTCGTCGGGGCGACTTCCGTTTTCTGTGGAACCGCGGTCCTAGCCTCCCTCGTCTGCGTCGGCCTCATATTCAACGACATCAACTCATTCTACGACGACGCTCTCATCGACCTCACCGAGTTCAAGGCAAGATACTCCTCCTTTCCCTTTCGTCCTCCCCTCCCCGGCCGTCCTCCATTCCCTCCTCTGCAGGGTCTGGCGGACGATGCGTGGAGGCAGATGATAGTGTCCTCCTCCTCCTTCTCTTCCCTCCCCGTCCCTTCCTCCTTCGGCCGTGCCAAGAGAGCAGCCGGCCAGTGTGGCTGCGCCGCCGGTCCCAACACCTGCCCCGTTGGACCTCCCGGTCCCCCTGGGGCACCCGGAGCTCCTGGAGATGACGGAGAGAATGGAGACGATGGAAAGGACGGAATCAAGGGAGTCGGACAGTGGGTGGAGGCCGACGGAGGCTGCATCAAGTGCCCCGCCGGAGCCGCTGGACCTCCCGGACCCGATGGAACTGTTGGAGAGGCCGGGCCTGATGGAGACAACGGACAGGATGGAGCCCCCGGACAGGATGGAGAGAATGGACAGGACGGAGAGGAGGGAGAGAAGGGACAGGATGGAGTTCCCGGAGAAGACGGACAGAATGGAGGACCTGGAGAGAACGGAAAGAGGGGAGTTGGAGAGCCTGGCCCCGCTGGAGAGGAGGGACCTGCTGGAGAGGCCGGCCAGCCTGGAGCTGATGGAGAGGCAGGACAGAATGGACAAGATGGACCCGAGGGACCGGCCGGAGCACCTGGAAACGATGGCCAGGCAGGAGATAATGGAGCAGACGGAGAGGCGGGAGGAGCTGGTCTCCCTGGTTCCGATGCCGCCTACTGTCCCTGCCCCGCCAGATCGGCCGAGCTCGTGGCCGCAGCCCATTCCCCTGCCCCTTCCACGCAGAGCTACGACGCCCCCGTCAGGGGATACGCTCGTGCCTAAGTGCCACTCTCACCTCCAGTCGACCTCTACCATGACATACCTCGCAGATCCAAGCCATATTGGAGTGCCTGTAGATTGGAGATTCCCCTCACAATCAAAATACAACCCTTGTATTTGCACGCGAATAAATCTTTTAGGTCACGGACGAAGACCACTAGCAGAATGACGAATACATGTACCTGCAAACAATCTACTTCATATCGTTCGTGAATAGGCTAGGTCATGATACAAACCATGAAGGCGGTGCATAAGGTTGTACTTGATCAGTTGTACCAGCGAGAATGAGAAGACTTGACAAGAGGCGACCTTGAACGGTATCCAATGATATGTTTAGGCAATTACACGCTCACGTGATGGAGGTGATTAAGTAGATTAGCAATTCGCTCGTGTTTTCGTGTGGAAAGGAATGCACTATTTCAATGCTATTCATAAATGGCTAGCAATCAGAGGTGATGGAATAAGAAATGAGCTCAGGGTGAATCGAGAGTGTTCCCGATTGCAGATGTTCATATTCCTACCCCTTCCTCGAGTGCTTCGTTCTCTTGCCTTTCATGGAATCTTCTGGCTCCACTACCTAATTCTCGTGCAATCTGTTCGCGAAGAAGAGCAGAAGATAGAAAGGCTAAAACAGCATGGTCCTCCTACCCATCCGATTGAGGCTTGGTCATGAACACATGCTTGGAAGAGCTGCGATGGATGCACATAAAGAATGTTCGGGATGTGTAAAGTTGAAAATCGACTGACAAAGAGTTGTCTGACATTTATCGGTAATCGATTTGAGCGATTGTTTTCATATCGTGGTAAATTGCAAGCAAAATAAAAATAAGCGAATTACGCGAAGAATATGGAGCAAAAATCGAAATTTACGATCAAGGAAAATGGCGATATGAAATTATGATCACTCTGAAATCTGTGTTTCAATAGTCTACTGATGTGCAGTCTGGAAAGCTCGTCGTACCAGAGATACGGCATCTTCCCTCGAAGACGCGTGGGCGTAGTGACGACTCATCCGCAGAATCACCAGTCCAGTCTCATCCTCCACTTCCTCCTCGTTCTTCCACGGAAGAAGTTTTCTGCAGTAATCAATCTTACTAATGACAGATAACTACAAGTTGAGCCTAGTTTTCGTCATCAAGGGTTTGAAATAAATATTGCTGAAGATCCTGCTTCGTCGCTCCTGCGGCCGTCTCACTCTTCTATGTCATTTATTATGAAAATCCTTTTTGTGGAAAAGGCAGATAAATATGGACGTAGCTGATATCTTGGGAACTAGCGTATTTGGGAACTGCTTGTACGACCCATTCGCAATCATCGCCATACTCCACCCCAGACAGCACCACGAAAAGAACCCGACCCACGCACTTGCACTCTCTCTGAAATATGCATAGATGAAGCAGGATGAAAGAAATCTCCACCTCGACGTCGAAGATATGCTCCTTCCATGGACCGCCCTTTTCGAGCACGATGAATTTGTTGCCAGTAGTCATCATCTACAATCTTTACATTCGACAGTGAAGTAAAACGAACCTCCTCGACTGCTGACCGGACGACTGCGAGCATGGGATAATTGCGGTCCTTCTCGTATGTCATGTACGTGATGAACTCGGCGCCTATCAGGTTGATGGCAGCGTTAAGCCTGCCGAATGGATGTCTAATGATGTGGCATAAAAGAACGAACTTGTACGCGATGGATCTCTCCTTGTAGAAGTTGATGCGATGGGCTCGATCCCATAGCCCGTTGGTCTGCACTCTGATGATGGATTCCTGCCCAATCATTTGGAAACGAAACAAACTTGGAATCCGATCGAATATTCCAACGTTCTCGCAGACACTTCTGCAGGTATTTCACGGTTTCGGAATCCAGGTCCTGACAAAGGTCTAGTTTCGACGGTTTTTGAACTATACTTACTCCGAAGAGGGCTCGCAGAAGACGACTGCCGTTGTGTCGGAACCAGTGATCTGAAATTGTTCTAGCATTTGGGACCTTACGAGTTCCGAACCTTCGAATTCGATAACTTCCACCGCATTCCGAAGGATGCACTCGTTTTCAGTACTGAAATAAGCCATGCTTTCGTAGGTAAAAAGCGTACCAAACAATGGGAAACTCTTTGTACTCCGAGAGACGTGAGTATGCCCAGCAAGCGAATGCGAGCTCGGCGTCAACCACTTTCGCCCGCACAGCGAGGTACATCTCCCTTTCTTCGATTTCATCGAGTACCATCACTTCTGCCTGCAATTGCTTTCGTAATTGAGATATGCTAAATTGCCTAACCGAATAAGGAAGATCACGAAGTTGGAATGTCTCCACAGCGACAGGCCGTTCCATCCAGAATCCCTGAAATGCGGCTATATTAATCGAAACTAGCAATGAAAAACGTACAGTGATCAGAAATTTGAGATGATCGAGAATCTCGTTGAAAACCATGTTCAGTGCGATTCCAAATCTGCAGTAACATCAATATCAGTTGCTAAAAAATCTTACCGTGCGTCACACTCAGAGCTCTCTGAGTTCTCGAATCTGCTTATGCGGGAATTGATGCATCCGAAGTCTCGCGATCTGAACGCGCAAGAAATGTTATCCAATTGAACCATTTGCCGCTCGAGCCCGGAAATTGAAGGCTTTAGCGTTTGAAAACCTTTGGAGTGTGTTCTAACTGATATTGAGGCATACGTTTCGACGCCGGTCACGACGATGTGCTCGATGACGGCGGCATAGAGCGAGACGAAGAGTTTCGCGACGCGTTCGTCGTTCTCCTGAATTATTTTTAGAAATTTTCGATATGAACATCCGCCGAGAAGTTTAGTTCGCACACGACTAATATCATCTCGCATCTCGCAAGAACACTTACCCCGAGTTTGAGGTAATTCGCTATGAATTTCTTCCCGTAGTGCCAGTATACTGCTCCTTAAGGCGGGGAGAAAATTATAGATTGATTTAAAATGAAAATATTACCTGCAACGGATACGTTTGTGTCCGGAATATTTCCACTCAGAATTCCTCCGGTCAGCTCGTCCATGCTCACTCTTGGCCATCTCACACAGGCATAACGCTTCCTCTCGTGATCGTATCGGCCTGATGCGAGCATTTCGATTGGAGAATTTTCACAACGGAAAGAACCCCCGACCCTGACAGCAACGTCGCAGCTGGCGACCACTGCTTCATCCCGAGATCTAGAATTCCTATTTATCATATGGGAAAGAGATTAGCTGATATCACTAGTAGACTAAGCCATAGATACTTTTCAGCGCGTTCATAGAGCTGGTTCCCGACAATAAAAGTGGTTCGGAGGGAGCGCACCTGATTATCTCGTGATCCTTGAACTCGGGGCATCCCTTCAGTATCGCGATGGCTGATAGTTCTTGTGAGCGAAAGATTCCCGGCGCCGTCACGATTATCTTGGCCATTACCTTGAATAGAGACGATTTAATGGGAAATTCAAAGAAAGTTGCGCCATTGAGTAGACAGAGGGTGGAGAAACTGAAGAAACTGTGAGAAGAGAAGGGAAGGAATGGGATATGTCTCATCTGACCGAACGGGCCGGCCCAGTGCGAGACGTCTCTTGAAAGCATTACACAGACAGCGATGATTATCAGGGGGCGCGAAGGGAATGCCAAGCCGTTCGCTTTGCCTCTGACTCGACATATTCCCCCACTCGAGGCAAGATGAACCCCATTCGAACGACTGAGACATCATCTAATGAGGCCACACGAGGAATTGAAACGTGTCAAATGAAGAGGTTGCTTGTCCTGAGAATCAAGGATGTCGAGAAGAGAAGTGATTTGTAAACAATGAACTTTGGCATCTTCCATGACATTCAGATTAGGATAATGGTTTTCTTCTGCATAGTTGTCATGTTCCGTTGATCTTGGCACTTACTACAGAAGCGCACATGATAATCTTACTTTTATTCTTCCTTGCGTCAATGGTGCTGGAGTAGTGACATTTGAGATGGGATTACATTGAAGAATCCAGTATCGAATACATGCAGAGGCTCGAATAATTTCCGTAATGCATTCTAATGGATTCCTTTCATGAGATTACATTCGTGATCAATACCCCTTCCATATTGCATGACTCTCATAGTGTCCTTGGACTCTTCCGTTTTGGTGGTCTATTTTCTTTCATATGTGTCGTCAGCCAAATGATTCTGCGGTGTGACGAATTGGGGTCGAAGATGAGGGCGAGAAAGGGACATCCTTCCCCGTCCTCATATCCCTGTTCGCCCACGACCTTCCTTTTCGCTGATTTCAATTGTACTGAGAGCCCCGTGACGCCCACGGTCTCCCGTCATCGTAAAAGAACTTCGGGAACATTTCGATTTCTTCGAGAATCTTACTTTCTTTGGATAGAGCTTTTCAACGCGACTTCCGATGGAAGGCGAGTTTCTGCAATGGGTGCGGAACTTGACCGAGGACGGAAGAGCAATTCTCGCTTCTCTCGATGAATGCATTTCGTTACTCGCCAACGGTTAGTGAATGATGATTGTCTTCACATTTTAAAACATATTTCAGACGGCCGACACCTCTCTGAATTCATGCAAGCTCAGATCCACAAAGAATGCGTCAGCGATGTTGTTAGTACCTTGGAGTGAGTCTATTTCATTCGCTTGCGATCAACAATGCAGGGCGATCTCGAGTGCCCAATATCTGTGTCCTATGGAAGAGTCATCATCCGAAAAGGTGACGACGAATGCAATTGGGCTCTTCCACTTGCTCGTAAAGGAACCTCGGACTCCATTTATTTTTCATGTGTCTGCTGGACTTGTCGAGCGGAACATCCGGCGTTTGAATGAGCAAGTGAAAGGAACGCATACATTTTGGAACGTTGTGGGACTGCAGACAGAGATAGTGCGGGAGTGACAACATTTCCCTGTCCTTAGAAGTGCAGCCTATTTTCAGGACCATCCTGTACTTTCAACTGCTCGTTTAGTGATGGAAGATGCTCAAACGTTCGCCAAAACCTGCAAACTCATGATACGGCGCATAGTACGATTTAAATTATGGCAAATTTAAAAACGCCTAAATATTTTGGAATGTTTATTATATTTCATTCTGCCGAGACTTCAGCTTGTTTTCAGTAATGGAAATGCGATTCTTAGCGCTAGAAGGTTTTGTATTTCATTGTCTCTAGTGTGTTCCATTTGAGGCACGTCAACGAAAAAACATCTGAGCCGTCGTTGTTTGCAGTCTCTCCGTCGTCAGTGTGCAAGAGTACAGCTGCTCCCAAGGGAAGAGGCCTCGGCTACGAGGAGGGATAATGGAGAGGAAGAGACGACAAGACCACCCTGATCCTTTGGCCCACATCGCTCTTTGTTCCCTCCGACCTCATCCAAATGTATTGCTTTGTTTAGCACCCATTTTACCCGTCAGAATAACATGCTTTTTTCTTCCCCGCAGTATTCGGCACGCAAGTTTCCCCATTCAATAAGTCATTCATGATAAAAACAGGCATAGATCCCACATTTCATTATGCGCGGAAACGCGCTGCATTTCCGAGCACCGATCATTCCAATTCTCCGCGAAAACAGAATTCAATTAGGGATTGCACGCCATTTTTATCCACTAGGATGTGGACCACATTGCCTTCGCTTGGGAGAGCGAAGGGGAGAGCTGTTTTTTCGGACTCTGCCCAGCGACACTCAATCCTCTCGACATCCTTCCTTCTTTGGCTATCCTGTTTTCCGAGGATGGGAGTTCTGGGAAATTGCCTGCCCTAAAAACTACTCGCTATCGAATCCTCTGCTAATGGAGAATGACGACACTACAGATATATAATGGACTTCGTTAAAAGAGATGTTAGAGTATGGGTGAGCTGCCAGGTCTTTGGAGGCTTTCTCCGCCTGTTGTGTTGCCCAACAATTATGGAGAGATTCCCGGCAATAGTGCACGATTCTCGCGTAGTGGACATAAATACACCTCTAACTTTGCGCCGATAGACAACGACAATTTTACCACAACATTCGACGAGTGTGCTTTGTGTGTGTGCTAATTGTTAGCCATGCCAGGTCTATTTACAGCTCCACCACAACTCAGCTGACAATTCATTTGCAGCTCTGTCCTGCAGATTTTGATTTGTTCAAACATCTCTCTCAGATAAAACGAATTCGTAGTCTCACCATTCAAGAGCTTTACATGGTCGAAATAATCAAAGTACATTTCATAATTTATGTTTCCTGCTAATTGCTGCGTCAAACACACACACACATAAAGGTCCAACCAAATGTCCTGTGTG
The DNA here is from genome assembly GCA_014805385.1 of Levipalatum texanum. Taxonomy (NCBI): domain Eukaryota; kingdom Metazoa; phylum Nematoda; class Chromadorea; order Rhabditida; family Diplogasteridae; genus Levipalatum; species Levipalatum texanum. The sequence goes on from JACMIG010000141.1 coordinate 36,815, forward strand.
TATAAAACCTCTTCAAGGATATCGTTGAGATAAAGATAATTGGTGATGGTCCAAAAATACACCTACCGTTCTCACAATCAGTGGGAAGCAAATGACGTGCCTATCTGCATCTCCAAATCACTGATTCCAGACCACACTGGCCTTTGCCAAAGTACTTTATATTTGGCGTCACTCGCTAACACAATTTCTTTCAGACCGGACACCAATGATGTGAACATGTGCGTTTTTTCAATGATCCTCAAAAGAATCAAATTTCAGAACCCCGGGCTCGCTTTGTGGCCTCTTTCATCACTCATATTCTCGCGCCAAATTCAATCTCGCCCGTCTCGTGGAAGGACGGGAAAACATTTCTCGGTAATCAGGCATGTTTTGCTCTGCCTCGTTGACGTCCTTGATTATGTGGTCTGCGCGGTAAAGATCCACATCGAAAAGTCCACTGTTAACGATGTGAACTCTTGGGTCTGTTATACTCGGGCGCCAAACTGCGTCAACGGTACCGCGTGTAGCATTAAACTAGCACGAGCTACGCTCGTGCCAGCTGGGGGGGCTTCGCCTCCCCAGACCCCCCTGGCGGCTCGCGCGCACTCAGTATACGCGCATTATAGTAGACGGGGATGGGCGCTTCGCGCCCACAAGTACGTGCCAAAACATGATTTGACATGTTACTGTGAAATTCGTGAGTGATTTGAGCACTTTTGGAAAAATCATGCTTTTACGTGTTATGACACGTTTTTAGGCGTCAAAACATATTTTTACATGTTCCTATGACATTTGGGAACATTTTGAGTGGTTTTGGAAAAATCATGGTTTTACGTGTTTTGACACCTTTTTAGAGCCCAAAAATACGTTTTTACTTGTTCCTGTGAAATTTGGGAGCGATTTGAGCACTTTTGGTCTGGGCACTAACCACATGTTAGGACACGTCAAAACTCGTCAAAACGTGTCAAAACACGTTAAAAGTATTTTTATTACACATCGTGCCGAGTCGATTGACACCCAATTTGGGCTGATTTGACCGATTCCGTAAAATCCGGTTCCGGAAAGTACCATTTTCCGGAATTTACGGACCTCGGGAATATGTGGAACCGTCTTCCCGAGGTCGACTTAGGGGGGATAGGTCAAGGTCCCCGGGGCCCAAAGTGCCCAAATCCTATAGAAATGCAAAGCGTCTTAGGACACACGTGTTAGGACACATGACGGACGGACAGACAGAGACTCAGACAGACGTTGCAGTTTGTTACTCAGACAGACGTTGCAGTTTGTTACTCAGACAGACGTTGCAGTTTGGGGAATCAACTGTAGCTTTATTAACAGTTTGGCTTTGTAACTCTCTGAATGCTCATTGAACTTCTTTTCAGAGGCTTATTGGTAATAATCCTTCAATGCTTGGTGCTAGGCGATAGATTACAGCTATTTTCCGATTCCGGCTGATCTTTCGAACTGAAATTCACCAAATGAAGTTGCAGAGTCTTTCATCTCAGTTCAGCATGTCTCTTTCCGAGAAAGGGAGAAAGGGGAGGTCTAGCAAACAACGTCTGCTACGCTGCAACAAACAACGTCTGCTCCATGGGTGTCCAGACCATTAACCATGGACGACCCCCCAATTGCCTCCCACTCTTGGAGAGTCTTGAAAACACATTCGCATCAACATATGCTAGCCCATGGTCAGAGGGGTGTAATTTGCGTGGTATATTCTGTGCGTGTTGTCCCAGTCCACTCGGTTCACGCCGGTGTATTAGCGGTTTGTACATGAGGGCCAATGGCCGTCAACACTCATTATCTCCGTGCGAGCCTCCGGAAATAGAGAAAAGAGAGAAAACCGTCACAATATCAGAGAAGGGGGGCGGGCAGATACAATGTTGAGAAGGGGGCGGGATCAAGGGGGAGGAGGGGAGGGGCCTCCCCCCGTCCCTCCTCCCACCAGTTCAACCCTCTGAGCTTCAACGATGACTGCCGCTCTCCGCTGTCTCGTCGTCCTCCTCGCCATTGGCTGTGTCCTCGCCGCCCTGGACAAGGTCAGCGTGCCCATCTGTCATCAGGGAACCAGACACGCACGCAGAATACGTAGATGAAGCTATGGATACTGCCTAACAAGGGAAGCGTACGCATTGACCCCAGCGACATGGGGTCGCATATGGGGCGCTGGACTACTCAGTAGGGCTAAACACCAAATACGTGTGAATTGCTCTCAGAATGGCTTCTATGTTGGAACGCCATCAAAGCGAGTGGTCAAAAATCGATATTTTCACTTTTGTTCGAATGGAGTCGAGTCATGGGGCGCTGTGATGGGGTGGACCCACTGATAACAAAGATACTTTATTGAGCCCCCAAAGACGTTCCAGGGCGAAGTTATGACCTGAAGAGTGATGATCCCGGAATAGGTGTCTGTTTGGAGCTTCCCAACTCGCAGGTTATGCACGATAGGAGTAAAAATTTTACACTATTTTTACATGAACGAGTAGATCTCTCAATTCCAATGTTGAAATCCGGGGTTGGAAGTGATGAA